>JAQFXX010000139.1:0-10540 GCA_034693985.1 Nemasoma varicorne
CCTCGACATTTGGTCAGTTCTAGTATTAGGCTAGGGCATTCTAAATCTGAAAACAGAATGTTGCTATCTGTCATCAAATGCTTCAAATCCTGGACACAACGTCAGAAATGACATGGGCCCCCTGAAGTTTGATATCTCCCTAGTGTTCCTGAAATGGCAGAGACTCCAAACTTTGGGCAGCGTTAATGTAATATGTTAGGGGAGTTCACATCTGGAAATAAATATTGATATCTGCCACCAAACACCTGACATCTGGAACACTGTCCCTGAAAGTGAGCAGTGCCCCCTTTTGAAGTTTGATCTCTTCCTGGGGTTCCTTAAAAGACAGGGACCCCAAACTTTGGTCAGTTCTAGTATTATGCTAGGACATTCAGCATCTGGCCACGGAATGTTGCTAGCTGCCACCAAACTCACAATCTGGAACACAACTTGAAATAAAGATAGACGACGGACATATCGAACACTTTGGCGTTTTTCATTTCATGAAACACGCTAAGAATATTAAGAAACTAGAAAAGTTCCAAGTCTATGAGATTTGACATGGTCAAAAAAGCGTGCCCTAGTATGCGAATACATAGGAAGGTTTTCCCCCAAGCCAAGGACCCCATCCCCCATAAAAATCTCTGGCTTAGGCCGGGTGACTTTAAATGGTGCTGGCCAGAAGGTGATAAAAGCCATGATTTTTAGTGGTAAGCTTCAGTTAAGCATTATTAAATATTATTTTTTTAAAACTTTTAATCCCTCATTATTTTATTAGTCAATACAAGTGTTGAGTTTGTTTTGTGTGAAACTTGTCCTTTAACCTCTTGAACTTTTTTTGCATGTACATGTATGTAATATTTAGCATTTTGATTTGCAATTTAATGAAGAAATGAAAAAAAAAAAGTTAAAATTTTTGTTCATATATTTTGTTTCCCAGCTCCAGACGCCTCAGTCATTCTCTCAAAGTGTTCAAGAACTTGTCATTGCGTTGCAACGTACCAGCGATCCGGGAAATTTGTCCTGCCTGCGCCCCTACCTCGAACTTTTGGCCGGAATCGACCCCAGCCCCGATGCTTCGTGTCCGTTGTGGGACAGCTGCAAGGGTGCTATGCAAGCTGTTAAAATTGTGGTACAGGGACTCGTCGAATTCATCCAGAATCACGGGAACAGAAAGTTGCACGAAGGATCGCACACGTTCAACAGCAAATACAAGACTAGCATGTGTCGTGACCTGACGCAGAGGGGCGGGTGCCCCAGGGGAGCCAACTGTACCTTTGCCCACTCTGAGGAGGAGATGGAAAGGTGGGGAAATGTTCGGTTTTTAATGGTCTTTCCTGCTGTCATCGCCTTCAAATTATTGATTAATAACTCATTGATGTTAGATATAGAGCGAAGAATAGGAAAGGGGGCAAAATATCCTCGTGCCCTTCTGGAATTCTTTCCAAATCGGTGGAGAACATGAACTTGAGCAATTCTCCAAAATCTCAGATTTCCTGCTTTGGCGAAAATGGACAAATTTTACGTAAAGATGTGGGGGAGGGTTTGACTAACTCTACATCTCATGGTCAATCTGCACTTTCAAAAAATTGCTCGGTTTATCCTGGGATTCAGATGGATGATCTGCTGTATTCGTCCTCCACATCGACGCTTACCAGATCCTCTTTCAACGGGCAACTATATCGAGATGGTAGGATTTTTATTTTTATAAAATTAGGGATCTAGTGCTTCAGTTGGGAAACAGCAATAATTATGAGATTGGTTTTTTTTAATAAAAAGTGTTTCTTCACTTTTCCATGAAAAATTCATGGAAAAATGTTTTTGGTTTTTGGATTGGAAAAGTAATATTTTTTCACGTTCATTTAAGTAATATTCAAAAATTTGGGTGTTGTATAAAATTAGCTGTGGTAAATACTCTAGGATTTTAACTCCATAATTGACCGAATTTGTGTCACGAGAAAAATAAAAAAAATTATATTAAATTTACTTAGCAAGGACAAGGAGCTCTAATGATTAATTTTGCATGGCCTCTAGATGGAATTTTCAACTATGGTTTGATTTCTCTAGGTTTCTCAAACCATTCAGTGAGCAACCCGGCCCAGCAAAATCATATTCAAAATACTACGGCAAATGCTAATCGTCCTCATTCGATAACTGTGACCCGTGTTGGGGTACCTTACACCCTCAATCCGGAGAGCCCAGTTTATCAGCCGTACAATTCGGGGACTAATCCATTTGCAGCTGCCAGGCAATCAGTTTATCCTCCAGGAACGCAACCAGTGTTCACTGGAAACCCTGTAGTTTATCCAGAGTTATACAGGTGCGGATTTGTTATTTTTCTGTCTTTGTCGATATGCACTTTTTTCTTAGAATTTCTTTTTTTTTTCTTTTTAGCATTTCTTCTCAAAGTACAAATTTTGATCCTAGTCTAACGTCCCCTGGGCCTAATGCTACCTATGGGGCACCAAAGTCAAATGATTCTAGCGCAGCCATTGTCCGTCCTGACCAGGAAGGGAATCTGTTAAACTCTAAGGAATCTGATAACCATGGAAGCTCAAGCTGGGGAGAGGGAAATGCAGCATCGACACAGCACAACCACTCATTGACTGCCTATTCCACAACTTACAGAGTTTCCGCTGCTCCTGTAAGATCTATTTGTATTTTTTTAGACTGTGTACGTTGTGAACGTCTACCTCCTATCATTGGTTGCAATTAAGGGATAAATGCCGTTATTTTTTCATGTTCTATAGAGTGTTGTGACCATAAGCTTGGCCGATTTGCAGCAGCGTAAGCGTGAAATTCTAGCCCAGCTGGAAAAAGTTCAGGAAATTGGTGCCGATGGTGTTATAGAAACCAACGGTTCGCATTCTCCAGTCTTGAACAAAACTGAGGCGCCAAATGAGACTACGCCAACTGCACTAACCAGCGCAACAGTATAAAACCCTTTTTTCCAGGTGTATTGATATTGTTTTTTACAAAAAAAAATTATTTTGACAGAAATCTCCTTTACAGAAATCATCACGCCAGAATGAGGAGACAAATGCGGATGTGAATAACGTTCCTACCTACTCTCATTGGACTAATGATTGCATTCTTTCCACTGGATTCAAGTCGGCCAACAAGGTGGTTGTGCCTCGATCAGCTGTAACGGCCACAGTTGTGTCTAGCAATGGTAGCATCTGCACAGCCAGGTAGAAAAAATTTTAAGAGGGGGAAGGGGGGAATTCATTTACGTATTTTATTGACCAAAAATTTTTCATTTGTGCTGAAAAATGGCATATTGCAGAACAGATAGTCAGGAAGAATGTCATGTTGCCGAAACTGCTCATTTATTTACTCATGGTGTGCTATGCTTTTATTGGGGTTCTCAATGCTCAAAGGTGGAGCATGTTCGTAGTTTGGGAGTACAGAAATTGCAAGAATATGCCCGATAAAATAGGCTGATGATAAAAATAAAATCCATAAATGGAAATCAAAAGAAATCAGTCCAACCATAGTTTGCTGATTCCTGGCAACATTTCCGGTTAAATGGGAAGAGGACAAGTCAAATAAGTACGGGGGTGGGAGACTTGGGTCAGTCAGTATATCCTAGAAGGAAAAGGTGGATAATAAATAATGTCATTAATTCCAGAAGCCCCTTAGGTTGGCTTCTTGAGGGTTGAAAAATAAATTTTCTTTAAAATTTGCAGAATGCCCCTTTACTCCAATTATTTTTTAAATGTACTTTGCAGAGAAAAGCTAAGATTACAATTTGCTCCAACTGAAGATGACCAGTTCATCCCCTTTGACCCTCCAGTTGTATCAAAATACGGGCCAATTTCTCGTGCCTCTAAGACCGTCATGCGATCTTCGAATCCTATCCAAGTCAGTTGCTCGCTGGGCGATAATACTGTGTCCACGCCCTCGGTTCGGAAACCAGTTCCGGTAGCTAGTCCTATGCCAACCTGGTACAGCAGTAGCCAAGGTCAGCAGAAAAATTAATCGGATTCTCGTACTGTTTGTATAAAACGCCTAGTATGGATTGAGATTTATCATTTTGATTATAGGTTATCCTGCGCCCACGAGGCCGGTCCTTTGTGATCGAGAGCAAGTGGTCAGCTATATGCATGGTTCTGCCGCAGATCATCTGTCGCCACATGCACTAAGCTGTGACTCCAATGTTAATACTAAAACTGAGACAGCTCCTCTGTGGACCATCAGGGAAACGTAATTATTTCATCAGATCAATTAGAAAGATTTGGTTTTTAAAAAATTGACAGTGTGTACTCTAGTGTTCTCTTATCCCGATTAGGATACAAGTTAATGATTTGGAAAGGATGAGAATCGAACTGCATAACCTTGACTGCCAGATTAATAATCTGAAGGTATGAGGTTTATGATTCTTTTGGTTATTATTTGAAAAACTAGAATCATATCCAACTTTTTTGGTCCCGAAATTTAGATGGCAGCTCAGGAAAATGCTGCTAATAATATCAGTGTAGGTGAAAAACTAACCAGAGAGTTGAAGATGGTCGAGAAGGGGATAATGGAAAAGGAAAAACAATTGAAACTGGTGAGATTAATTTTTGAGTTTTTTAAGTGTTTGTTGTTGTGATTCCGATAGGATGTTGCATTTTCACGTTGGTGTTCTGTAGTATGCTCCGCTCAAGAAAAGAAGAGAATGAAAATTTGAAATTGTCCAACCAGGAGAAAGTTTCTCATTGCGATTACTTTTCCCAGCATTTGAAATTCGAAAATGGGGGTCGAGCTAATGGTGAATACAGCATACCGGACATGAGCAGTCCAGTCTCAAGTTCAAATCTATTGGTTGATTTTCATTCTCTTTAGTTCTTGACCCTGGTATAGTGGTTTCCACTTGTCTTAGATTATGGGTTCCCACTCCCCGAGAATGACAAAAATGTCAGGGAAAATAGCAAATAAGATTTCAAATAGACCTACATGGAAAATCAGAGGGCACCCCCAGTTGAACTGGTGCACCAAAAGCAAAAACCTCTAAAGGCAAAGTGTATTTATTTATTTATTTATTTTGCAGATGAAAAATGGCTGGTAGGAACATGATTCGTGAATTTTATGGCATGAATACCGATAGTTAGAAATGCGAAAAGTTGATGAAACTGTATATACCAGTATGATTATGTGCATGGTGTGCCATACCTTTTATCACAGTTTTCAACATTTGAATAGGGAGCACATTCATCATTTATTTTCATAGCTCCGAAATTCAAAGCATATGCACCAAAAATAGGCCAACATGAAAAATAAAAGCTTATAAATGAAAAAAAAGCAGGAAGATGTCCAATCCAAGTCTGCCAGCTCAATGTTGAGAACATACGATCCACTCTCTTGCGAAATGCATGAAATCTCAATTGGCAGCTCGGACACTTTAATTTGATTAGTGACTTTAATAATGGTTTATTACATCAACTTCCTACAGTCCATTCCATATTGAGATGGCCAGCGTGTGCAAGAAAATGGAACTAAAAATTCCAACTGCAGACTATCAGATTCCAAAAAGGTGCATGTGCATTTCTTTAGGCAAATCAGAAAGTGGAATTGTAACATGTGACAGTTTGCATGCTGGTCATCTCAATGTGGAATGGACTGTATAAAATTGTTAAACTACATTTAATGGAGAATTCAAAAATATAAAGTTTTTTGTTAAATCTATTAAAAGCAGTGCAAATACTTAGAGCTTCTAAGTAAACTGGGCGAGAGCGAGTTAGGGAGAGAGGCTTTGGGTCAAACTACCGGTACCTGAGAAAAGTATAAGTCTCCAAAAAGGCTTCAGAACCTTAGAATTAGTAAAATGTCATGAAAATTTACGAATTTGCTTCTGAGCCTATAATGCCTCTCTAAGAAACAACCAAGAAATAACCATGCAGTCTGTTTTTGTGCCCAAACAATGTCTGTAGACTCTAGTTGATAGTTAAGAGGCTTCCTTGTCAAGAACATAAAAACGTGCATTAACTTTTTCCAGATCAGAAATTGTGGAAATTCTCCATAGACAGTTTTCAGAAAAAGTAAAATTAAAAATTGCTCATTGATTTTTTCGTCACAGAAAATATCTTATTCCCTAGACCATTACCCCAACCCAATGTCATTAAAGTTTGGTTAAATTTTATGGAACGAAAATTGAGTTCTACCTCTTTAAAAATTTTAAAATTTGAAGTCTATGGGATTTAACATAGGGACGAAAACTCACCGGATTTGTAAACAGTTTTAAAAGTAATAAAACACTTTAAAAAAAGGAAAAATATCTGAGGCACTGGAAAAAACATTTAAGTAATGATATCCAAAGAAAATTTTTGGGATTCATTATTTTGTTTTTGAGTTCTACTTCTTGAAAGTGCAAACCAGAATTTACATTGGGCGTAATGTTAAAAATTGAGCCGCATGGAATTTCGTTCCAATGAGAAATTTTACAAGGAACCCTCTTAACCGATTGGTTTATTTTAAAAATAACCCATGTTTTTAGACAAGATCTGTAATGCAGGGGAACAAAGATAAAAAAGCGTGTAGAAAAAAGTAAAAATAGTCTGGGAATCTTAACCTTCAGGTTTGAGAGGAAACTCAGTAGCTGCCAAAATTTTTCATATTAATTTTCAGTACATGTTTAAAATTTACCTGTTTTGCTTTGCTTACAAATTACCTAATTTCAGTCTCAGAACGATAGCTGGGGTTCGACAGACTCATTAACTGATTGGAAAGGGAGATCGTCCAACAGCAAGGTATTGACTAATGGCAGAAATGACGAGGTGAGGCTCCCTTTTCTAGCATTTTATTTCATTGTGATTTTCTAGCACGTTCACAGCTCATTATGCAATATTGAAGGCTGCCGAATATAATAAAACAAATTTCTCTTCAGGATGCTTACGAGTTGCAGGTGGCCCAAGATATGCAGGAAGCAGAACAGCGCTGGCTGCACGAACTTGAGCAAGCAGAGCAGGAGTGGTCTGAACCAAAAGGTGGGACTTCCGAGGGGAAGGGCGGCATTGGGTCGTTTGCGTTGCACAACAAAAGTGATTCTCTTGCTTATTCTTAACATGAAATGTTTTAATATGCGCGCCGGCATCTTTGGTTTCATAAATCAAGTTGCTTTTTTCAAGTGGTGCTGGACACCTCCCGCTATCCGATTCCATGCCAAATAATATTGGCTTGTGTGCAATCTCGTTTTAAATTAAAAATTATAAGTTGCTGCTATTTCGTGGCATTTAGGAGGTGACCCTGTTGCCATTGCGGCATTTTATGTGTTTTGATCAAAATCTGTTTATGTGCTTTTTATTCTCTCCATATGCCATCATCGACCATTATCATCATTGTCGTTTTCATTAGCATTTCCTCACCCCTTCCTAACCTCCCCCTTTGCCCTCCCTCATTGTCAGATATTTCGATGTTTTGATGACGTGATGTACAGTCAACATTTATGGGGTTATTAGTTTTATCATAAAATTTTATAAGAAGAAAGAAAAAGGAAAAGAGAAAAAATTTTTTTGACCAGCTCCCTGGCCATACTAATATTCAGATGTTTAAGTCAGAGAACAGATTTCATCACTATGTAGTTTGTCCCACCCTCCCCCCCCATTTCCAATCCCATCATTCAGCAACAGGTCTTGATGACTTTGTAGACATACGGTAGTTCTTGCTATGTAAGGATAAGAGGTTGCAATTATTGTAACAGTTTTTAAGGTATATTTTTTTTCTTGCACCACAATGGTGATGAATAGCATGCAATTGACATGCTTTTACGGTCAAATGTACCCATTTAATTAGCTTTAAATTTATTTTTTAAAATGTTCGCCCGCATATAGTTTAATTTTTGCACATTGCAAATTTTCCAGCGCTGCCCTCGATGAAAATGTTTTAATTTTATGGGGCTTTATTTAAGCGTTGTTAAGGGAAAATTCCACAAATTTTTAAGCAACAGATTGGCATTTTGATGCCATAAAAAGTTTATAATAATTTAAAAAAAAAATGTTACCTTATTTCTGCCTCCTATTTTTGAAAATTTGATTGAGATAGAGATGAGGATTTCAAAATTTGCGAGTACAAACTTGCTGCCAGATCTATCTTTCACGATAATCACCGGCTCCTGCATCAAGAAAATGATAGAGATACAGCAAATAAAAATCCCAAGGTTTCAAAGGTTCAAAAATTATTTGAAAATAGATAATGTTAACTTTTCTGTTGCCTTAAAAAGGATGTAGAATTTGCCTTTAAATTTCTGATTTCTGTTTTAGCTAGATAATTTGCTCTAAAATCAAAAAAATTGTCTACCCTGAATTAGGATCGATTGTGTTAGTTGGTGTTGCGCCTCTGATTTGACATTTTCTTCACCACAGTTCTAATTTATTTTTTTACTTTCAATTACTTATTATGTCTTGTAAGTTAAGCTTCTGTTATACCGAAATTCTGGAAGATGATACTCTTTTAATTTACACAGCCACAGTAGTAATGATCTACCGCAAAACATTACCTGAATGCAGTTGTACCTATTCACTTCATTGTGGTAATAATAATGGAAAATTTTGAAGGCCCCAATCACAACCCGAAAATGGAAATAGCCTATTCTTTAAAATTTTAGGTAGTGGGAAAATTAAAAAAATAAGTTAAGCTTATTTAAAATCTATGAGCTTGAAAATACTTGCTCTCATGTTCTTGTCAAAAACAATCACACTGGTAATTTACCCGAGCAACAGTATTGAATATGGGCGAACTTACACTACTCCTTCCACAAGTGTATTGTCATGCTGATTTTTAACCTGAAAAACAGAACATCTAAGTGGCGCGCCATCTTTTAGCTTAAAAGTGTTGATATCACCTATACATGGGGTAAAAAAAATTGCTGTTGGGGTGTAAATTCGAAAATGGAAAAGTGTGGACAAGCTAAAAATCAGCATGATACTGCACCTTCAATAGCGAATTTTCAGGGTCAGACATAGCTTTTTTAACATAGTAATTGTACTATAGGGCATTTGGCAGCAGGATCTGCACTTGTTTCTCTGTATAGTTTTTTGTTATATTTAAGACACGAAATTTTGAGCTAACATTACCTGTTTTGTGGTAAATGAGCTAAGAACTCTTTTCAATTACCTTGTTACAATATTTACTACAGAAAATCGCTTTTCCTCGTGAATTGATTTGTTTTCAATTTAGTGGTCTACATTAGACTGATTTAGATGAACATCTTTTTTGCCTTGTTTTTATATACACTGCGGATGTCATGCGTTATTATTTTCGATAACTTCCTCCCGTTTCACTCCGCTGTTATGGTCCAGACTAAGGCACTCAAAGATCTACCGAGCCGCAATCCATTTTAGCCTAAGCCTTACAGTTATAGAAGATTAGCTTGCCTCCTACACATCCAGCCCCAGCAATCTGTTTGCATTCTACACAAAAACGTCATGACTATGGAACCATCCATGTGTAAACATGCTCGGTTTGAAAATGACACTTCTGAGCATGGTCACACGATGGTGCTACCAATGTCATGGCATTTTTGTGGAAAATACAACAAAAGGTGTTGGATGCATGCTGCATTTACACCATCATGAGTGGGACATTCTAAAAATGCATAAGTGTTGGGCTTCGGCTCGAATGTTAGATGGGATTTTTATTCCTGTTCTTATGGGATCCTCAGTTTGATCTCAAATAAATTTTCCAACACTGGGCGCAGAAATACGTCGCCACACGGCCTGCACAGTGGCGCTGTATGTCTTCTGCATCAAAGAATAGTGTAGATACAGCAAATTAAAATCCCAAGGCTCCAAAAAAAAACCTGGTTCCCGAAAACGGATGAAATTTGCCTTTAAGAATCTGTTGGTTGGACCATAGCACCCTTTTTAATCTTCTTACAACATGTTCTTTGTAAGGTTCAGAAAATTGACAATGGAGATTTTCTGGACTCGCCATTGTTGTAAGTCTGCAGCAACTGTTCTTCCCTCCTACTGTACTGTGTTTGTGGACATATTTTGGGCACCAAATTGTGCCAGCATTAATTCAGTGATGTTTACAGTTTTGTCAGTTAGGAACTTTGCTTGACCAGTACCCTGTTTTGGAGTAGTTCACAACTTTCTCTGTGGATAAACTGCGACAAATATTAATTTGAAACCGGTGATAATATTTTGACTTGAGAAAATGCATTGATCTTGGTACTGGTCTTCCAAAAATTAAGTCAGTTTGGAATACCTTATTTATTATTGCGAGAAGTAGATTGAGTTTGGTATTGTTTAATTAAAAGTTGCTCTATTATGTAAGTGCAGTGACTAAGGGGGCAAGGTAGAAATTGAGCCAATATTTTTCAAAAGTTTAAAATTCTAAAACTAATATGGTGGACAGATGTTAGTCCTTCCCAAAATTCTGTGAATAATGGGAGTGATTCGGGAAGTTCTGTTTGTTAGTTTAATTTTTTGTTAGTAAAATTAAAATTTACTAAAACTGGAGACTTAGCTTGGTTTTGACTCAATTTCTTTCCTTGTCTTATACATTGTTGAAATGTTTTTATGTGCATTAATATTTTGTTGGTTCTTCAAAAGCAGGCCTGCTAATCTCATATCACATTTTG
>JAQFXX010000140.1:0-10496 GCA_034693985.1 Nemasoma varicorne
CTGCTTGGGTCCAACTGGACAGTGCCAAAAGTATCAACACCAAGCGTACCTATGCTTCCTGTGTTCACAACTGGCAGCTTTTCTGTGCATCTCATGCAGTCCCCTACAACGACACCTCGGTACCATTGTTTGTGTATTATCTCATCTTAATTGACATCGCAGCGCAGTTTCGGCATGTCATCGATTGGTGGATGGAGCGCCAATAAGACAGCATTTCCTGGTGTGCAAGGCCCTTCGAACGATGTCCCGCCTCCAGCCCCCGCAGCCCCGTTATTCTCGAACCTGGGATACCTCTTTGGTCCTCTGCCACCTACGCTTGCCCCTGTACCACTAGGAGGTGGTGGACAACCTGCTGGCTCTAAATCAGACGCTGGCTTTTCTGATACCGGTGTCCACGTTGTGCCGCATCAGTACTCTTCCTCATCTGTTGATGGATGATGACCTGTGTCTCAACAAGGAAGATCATTTTGTGTTTATACCCTCTGGTGTTGATAAGACTACAAGGGTGAGTGGACAGGTGTTTTCCTGCTTTAACCTTTCTGCTTTTGCTTAATTAATTATTTTCTTACAGCAAGAGGGATCGACCCAGGAGATCTTTCTGTGTCAGTTCCTGCTTGATCCAGCCGTGTGTCCCTGTGCTGCCCTCATGGTTTTTCTTCGTGCCACATTTAAGGGGTGGGCGAGCTGCCCTTTCTTGTTTTTGTCAGTGGGCCATCCTAGCCAGCCGGCGCCTACCTCTGAAACTACAAAATGGGTGGTTGCTCTGATGGCCTCTGCTGCGGTCCCTCCGCAGTTTCGTTGTCACTATCCAGGGTGCGGCCTCTTACAAAGCATTGTCCAGAGGCCTTCCACTGGATGCTGTTTTTCATGCTGGTAATTGGACCAATGAACACACATTTCAGACGCACTACCATCGCCTGACCATCCCCACTCAAGACCCGCGGGGTTTTCCGACGGCTGTACTAACCGATTAACTCAGTCAAATTTTTTTTCTCTTATTGTATGTTTCCCCCAGTCCTGGGGTATATAATTAAGTCTGCTTACTGGATTCCTTGCATCTCTACCTAATAGACTCAGAGCGGAAACCTTTACCAGTCGACTTCTAACTCGCTCTATGGGAAGCTGATAGGAATAAGAAAATTTAAATATTTCGACAAACAGTCATAATTATCTTCTCTTATCAGCTACTCTCCCCTCCCTTCCTTTTAACTTCCCCCGATGCATTTTAAAGTTTTCTTTTTTCGCTCTTCATCTTTTCTTATTACTTTAAGAGGATGAGGGATGGTGAGCTGGCAAGGAGAGGAATTATGGGTAAACAGGGGCCGTTCAAAAATTCACCAAAAGTTTAAGACAATTGCTTAATATAGGATAATTGCTCAATGGGAAGCTGATAAAAGATAATTATGACTGTTAATCACAATCTTTAAATAAACTTTTGCATAGTTCCCCATTTCAAATAATTGAGCTTGACACAAGTCATCTATTCCAAAAGTTATAACGTTTCTTCTCATAAAATTTCTTCTAGCTGGTTTATGTAATTCTGTAACAATTTGATGTTTCTGCTCTATGTTGGACAAGCATATATGCCTTTTAAACATTAACAGGTTTCTTTTATTGGCAGATAGAACATATCCCACATATTCTTTTTCTACCTCTTTTGTCAACTAACAGCTTGATATCATTAGTAAGTCTTGGTATGACACTTTAAACAATAAATTAA
The DNA here is from genome assembly GCA_034693985.1 of Nemasoma varicorne. NCBI lineage: Eukaryota > Metazoa > Arthropoda > Diplopoda > Julida > Nemasomatidae > Nemasoma > Nemasoma varicorne. The sequence continues at coordinate 1,721 of JAQFXX010000140.1, forward strand.
ATCACTCATTTATAACTCCGTAATTTTATGTTAAGAATTTGCCCTGCTTGGTTCCGCTGGTTCTCGTATTTGGTCCAGCCTGAGGACGTGCCTTCGTCCGAGTTTGGGGGTGTAATAGTGCCAACCAGCCACACACAATTTATCTCGGGTTATGGGGAACAATACCTGAGCTTAACTGGAGCCACTGATAAACCCAGGCAAGCTTTGCCCAGGGGTCTCTTTGGGAGATTAAGAAAGCCCGGGGTTAAGGAAGGTAGTACAAAATTAATTGTCAAACCGTGAGCAAGTGAAGCCACCAGACAGGGCTGACTTAATCTACAAAGGTGATCGAAACCTGTGATATGCGTGGATCTGCTGATCCATATTAATGCGTACCTGTGATTTTCTCCATTGTTGAGCTTATGTTGTACTCCAGTGGAGAAATAAAGTTCCTACTTTTATGTGAAACCACTCCGTGTATCATTTCACCGCGTTTCCGACCAGAGTGAGTTAACTGAAAAATATTACACTGGATCAAGTCAAACTTGAGCATTTCATGACTTTGCACTTAGCAATAGCAATATTGGCTTCCCCAGAACACTAAAGAACATATAACTCATATGCATTGGACATGCTGAAGAACTGTTGCGTATGGATTTGAAACTGTATGGTGAAGAAAGAGTTCCATACATTATTCATGGATTGGTTCATTTACCAGTGGATGTGCTCCAATTTGGCCATTCGGACACTTTTAGTGCTTTTCCAATTAAAAGCTATCTACAATATCTCAAAATATTAAGAAAATCTGAGAAGCCATTGCAGCAGAGTATTTGCCGCATCACAGAATGGGATGAAAGACTGGCTGCAACGTGGCCAAAATAATGTTAAAAGTTTTGCAAATCTTCACAGCAATGGTCCATTAATTCCTTAGTGCACGAATCCACAGTATATAAAGATTAAACTTCCTAACTTTATTCTTAGCACTAATCCTGCTAACAACTGCTGTGTGATGAGTGATGGGCAAATAATTATCTTAAAAAAGATTGCTTATTCAAAGGTTAAAAATTGCTATGGGGTGATTGGGCAAAGCTTTTTTCATACTGCTAATGCAATGACAACCTTGGATATGAAAACTAAACAAAAATGTCAGATCTATTTATGAGGTGGAGGCAACTGCAAGCCTATATTTTCCAGCTCCATATGATCCGCCATTAATTTCACCAATCAAACCTCCAGGAATCACAGCCGCAAAGAATTTGTGGTAATTTGTTTATTCATTCATTATTTCTATTATTTCATTCCATTATTTTTAGGCAATAGCTGGAAAAAATGGTGGGGAGTTACCACAATGGGGGAAGAAAGTTGAAAAAAATGTCAGATGACATAACCTATTATAAGGCCAATTCCACAGCAACTAAAAGAGCATATAAGCACATCCATTTCAGAATAAAAGTTGGGTAAAAGGCATGAAAGCTGGCCACAGAAATTGTATGACATTCTTTTAGAATTGCAACTGCCTTTGTGTCGATGTTGATAGCTTCCTGTAATTTCCCATTATCATGATTGTGGATATGATTATTGAAGCTTTTTATAGAACCAGTTAAGGGAAGGGGATCCGATAGAATATGGCACAAAAGGTAGCAGGAACCAGTTCTGAAATGTTAAAAAATACAAATATGCAAATGTACAATGATTTCTCATAATAAGGAGTACATAAAGGCTATGAAGAAAGACAGATGTAGAAAATTAGGTTTTGCCATTTTTACACATTTGAGATAATAGGTTTACAAACAAGTTTTTGTTTCACAATCAGAATTCAGCGTGTTAAAAAATTAACATTTGGCGGTTGATAAAAAAAAATAGTGCTAAGTTTATGCGTTACTTTTGCCATGCGAAAATTCCACAAATGTGTCACAACTTGTACCAAATTGTACTTCTTTAATGTACTCACCAACTTGTACTTCTTCAATGTACTTTAAAACTGTATGAACATCAGGAATTTCAGTGGCTGCAATAAACAAACAAGTGTTAACTTTCTTGCAAATGTTTTTGCAGTGGCTTCACGAATGTCCTCAGCCAGTTTAGTTCATCCATTTAAAGACTAACAATTGAATGTGCAATTTTGTATAGTAAAAAGTATCGAGAACATTTATTTTGACACTGCGATAGGAGTGTCAACTGAAATAAGCTTCAACCACGTGCAAACTGCATTGCATACCTATGTCAACTTCTTCAAAGTACGCAGGAATGGTAAGGATTAGTTCAACATTTAGTTTTAACCAGGACATTTTGTTTCTAAGAATTCCACGAGAAATTTATTAGTGGAACTAGGTTTCTAAAATTTAAAGCCAACCTTTCAACATCACTAGGCCTTAATGAAATGAATATCTTGATTTGAATCCTTCTTACGGCTTCTTTTTTGTTTGAGAGAAAATATAGAAGGCACTTTATCTAAATAGGTATTCTTGCTTCCTTTAAAATGTGCTCCACACACTTTATTAAACTGGCCAGGCTTCCATAAACTAAATTTACTCTTCTCACCTCTCCTGTTTATCACCACAATCCATTTACCCAAATGTTCTTTGTGAAAAATCTGTTATAAACTCAAAACAAAAGGATTGGCCTATCCCACAACAAAAGATTTGGAATAATGGGCAAATAACTTCCCACAATGCTTTGCGTCTACCAAGTAGCACATTTCTTCATGCAATTCTGCTATTCCACTTATGTGCCATCCTGATCCGGTGTAGGCATAGGCCTTCACCTAATTTAAAATGATTTGGTTGGTTGGTTGTTGGCATTTAAGGGCCCAAAGCAACTAAGACCATGAGGGCTCAAACAATGTCTAGAAGGTACAATGGTGAGGGAACACAGGGGACCCCTATAGACAAAAGGATTACAGCAAATAATACAATCCCAGGTGTACGAAGTTGAGGACTGCAGTATGTGGGATAGAACTGTCGACCCCTAAGATGGAGCTCATTGAAACAGCCACATTTGGTGGAAGAGGGAAGAACTGATGTCGCTCTGCTGTGTACAATAGGCACTGGGTGATACTGTGGGCGATGGTGAGAGGAACTGCACATGCCTGGCAGGTAGGTTGTGGCTTACCTAAAAGAATGTGCTTGTGGGTGAGTCGTGTGTGGCTAACGCACAGCAGGGTGAGGACCACTGACTCCCGCCTCGATAGGAAGGAAATGTTGGGGTGCTTATTGATTTTTAGATGAATAGAATAAAGCTTATTGGCCACTTAAGTGGACCATTGTTGCCGCCAAGTGTAAACAGAGGTGAGGCGGATAAGGGCCCGGTAGTCGGAGACAGGAGTGTGGATGACTTGGGATGCCCTGTGGGCCTTGCAGAGGAGCTGAGAGATTGTGCAGTGAGCTGGGTGACGTGGCATTTCAGAAAATGAAATGCTCTAGGGCTGAGAGGGAGTCCACATACACTATGGCCTTTGGAATAGGTGAGGAGACTTCATGCTGGAGGGCTTGGACAATCGCATTAAACTCAGCAGGGTATACAGAAAAGGTAGTGGGCAGCCTGTGGGATAAGGAGAAGGAGCCACAAATAATGTCAGTGCCAACGCAGTCATCAATCTTAGAGCCATCGGTGTAGACCGCAGTATAATCTCTCCATAGACATCGGTGGGAGAAAAAGGCTTGTTGCTACAGCAATAGGCTAGTGGTGTGCTTGTCCCTATTGTGGTCCAAGACACCTTGTGAGGCAAGACACACTCCCAAGGGCATTCGTTGCATGGTGAATTGGGTGACGTCTGCTGAAAAGCCGAGTGGTGCCCTGCAAGGCGTCAGCCACGCGGATCTCAAGGAATGAAGCAGATTTAGCCGCAAAAATATGGTGAAACAGATTCTTATACCAGATTTTGCTCACCTGAATTTTCATTTATTTTCATTTTGCTCTTTACCAATTCCAACTTCAGGCAAAGTTGAAAACAAATGTTTCTTGTTTGGTGAAACCAGTTGATGAGTTTCTCTCGATTGGTTTTTCTATTGATAGGAAGAACTTTGCAGCATCAATAATACGGTCCTTTTTGTAGTGAGGCACAAGAACAGACTGGAATCTACCAAAACTTTGGCTCTCCTCCTGAAATTTCGAGGAATGGTTATTTTGTGTAGCAAACAATAGTTGATCACCGAAAAGAACATCCGGGTACTGCAGTCCGCATTTAAGGCATGTAGAGAAATTAGAGGCTAACATCTTTTTCAACCCCAACTGTCATTTATCAATCCGCAGGGCAAATCAAAATTCTGCAAAGGGAGTTGCAGATCTGTCATTTCCGCCAAAGGTATTGAAAATACTTTTATCGGGACAAATGCCCGAGAAAGTATCACTGTCTTCTCAGTTACATCGACTAAAAATCAACTTCTAGCTATGTGCCTTGTAAAACGCAGACTCGAGTTTTGTCCAAATGATCTGGACATAAGAAACTCATAGGCACTGGCCTAAGTTGTAGTCAATACAGAGTTCTCTGGATTTCTAGCTATCCTCGTTAGGGCTTTCTTCAGTGCTGTTCTAACTGTTGACTTTCTGAGGTTCAGTTGACTGATATTTCCGAAGATTTTAGCTGGTCATTTCTGATTATTCTTGCTGGCATTCTCCTCTAGGAAAAATGACCAGTCCATCACACAAATGTTTTTCAGGCAAAAATAATGCTTATTAGGCTCTTAAACAAGTTCAGACAGAATATGTTTAATCAAGTCCAGACACATGCTTTTATAAACTTTTTGGGTGTGATTAAAAATGTAAAATACCCAATTTAATTGCAATTCATGTGATACTTGTTAATTATTTATAATGCCCCCATCAAACAGGAGTTAATGTATGCACATTGAAATAAACACATAAATCCTAATGATGGGAAAGTTTGTCATGCACATACAAAAGACGTTTAGAAATAGACCAAAATAGTTATTAAACCTGATAAAATTTAATTTTATATGCTATAAAATACTTTGCAATAATTTTAGTGCTTACACAGCATAAAAAGTGCCTTTATTTTGCCCCTATTATTTTCCCTAACATTTAATAGGCTCAAACAGCACCTTTTTTCATCAATCACCATTACAATGAGCTTTGGTATAAATCTTACTTGACTAAATATTAACATTTTAAGAAATCTCAAGCTATTTTCTTAGGCGGCCATTGCACACAGACAACATCATCCCCGTGACTAGCGTTATTTCTTTTCCGTGACACACACCATTACTCCTATGGTTGGTTGTTTGGTTGGTTTAGGGCACAGAACAGCTAAGGCTAAATGGTGCACAGAACTAGGTGTAAGGTGATGCAAATAAGAGGGTGAGCGACCCTCAGGTCAGCAGTGCCGTCAGTAGTATGTAAAGCACTATATGTAGGCAGTTCAAATGAGGTCTAAGACTTGCACGAGCCTGAGGTACTGGCATATGGTGATTGGAGGGACAAGGCCACTGGGGCCAAGGATGTGAAGCAGGGTAACTGAGGTTGCCTAATTAAGCAAATCAGCTTGAATGTTTTACGGTAAATTTGATAGCGGAGGCGGTCTGCCATGAGGTGGCGGACAGTGATGGGAAGGTGGCAAAAATTTAGGTCCAAGCTTAGCTTTACGCACCTGCTTTGCATCAGACCAACCAAGCATGTTCGCAAAGACTGATGTGCCAAAATACTTACTGATTTTATTTCCGGCATAAATGAGTTAGCAAATGGCACTTACTTCGATATCAATAATGAGGAAAAACTATTTTGAAACATTAATTTGTGTCATTGCTGATACTCTTGCTGCACAGTATCTGAGAAGATTTAAGGAAGGTGTAGGGAGTGCCGAACATTTTTGTAGAAATTGTGATGTAACAACACAAACCACTAAGCTTGGATTTGTGCATAACCACTACAATGAACGCAATGCAACCCTTTATTTTGAGCAGTGTGCCAATTTAGTATTCGCCATGAATAAACAAGCTAGAACGTTTCGGTCCAAAAAATATATCATAAATGGCAAGAGCCTAGTTATGGATATTGCCGATTTCAATATCACATGTTGTATGCTACATGATCCCATGCACGTACTTTTAGAGGGAAGTGAACTATATGAAATCAAGCTAACGTCACGCAAATTTATAGCTGATGGGTTTTCTAAATTGGATTATTTAAATAATCAAATGAGCAGCTTTGTTCCATATACTGAACAAGAAAATAATTTCCTTCCACAGCCGATAGCAAAAAAACGTGCCAGATTCAAAGAATATGTTATTGAAATAACAGCATTAGCAATGTCAAATTTCATGAATATCTTACCATATAAAATTGGAGATTGTATTCCAAAATACAATTTCTTTGGGAAAACAATCAACGTTTAAGAAAGATAGCAAGGCTATGTTTATCCCCAGTATCCACCAATGAGACCATCATAAAATTGACGCACTTAATCGCTGCTCATAACAAAAATTTTATGGATCTCTACCCAAATAATTCTTACATGCCAAAAATGCATTTTTTAGTTCATTTTCTCGATCAGTTAAAAATTTGGCCCATTGCAAGCGCATTGGTGTATGCGTTATGAAGCTAGGACTGCTATTTCAAGATAATTAAATGGAAAAAAATTTAAGAATTTATCGAAAAGTTTGACTTTAAGGCATCAGCGCTGGTTGTGCTTACAACAACATGATGCTAAGGGGTCAATCAATAACTTACTTGTATTCAGGAGACATTGTTTGCAATAAAGATATCATTGACTTCAGTGGCAATCCTTTTTGTGCTGAGCTGCTTCAGTTTTTTGGGAAAACATGGACAAGCATTGAAAATTGTTCCTTTTTTGTTCTAGGAACTGACAAAGTAATTTCATTCGGGGCACACATACGAACATGGTACAATATTAGGGAAATCCTTAGTGAATGATGCACCACTATTTATAAAAATTAATCAAATAATTGTATTTGAAAGAAAGCACATATTTTTGTGACAACAACTTCAGAAAGTTGGTAGACGCATAGACACTTTACAACAAACATTATGTACTTCTGAGTTACATTGAAGATGTGTGCATTGAAATATGAAATGTTAGTAACTTAAAATTTTTTAATTAAAAATTCATGTTTTGCTATATACAAAAGAAATTTTTCACTTGATGGTCACCGTAAATAATATTACATGATCTAAATGCTTTGAAGCCCCTACCCCCTGGATTCTACTCCTTTTGGTCTTAGCTCTAGACTTGTGAGGCCCCTGACAGATGATACTTTGGTTCTCCATCCAATCCTTTAGCTAATAAGTCTCCTGGGTTCCCTAACCCTAAAACAAAGACCCTGAATATCGTTAAAATACTTGAATACACTTGCGGTCCATTGTGCCCCATAGTTGGTGCTGTCTTAGGTGCATGATGATGTCATTTGGTGATTTCACCAATTCCTGGAAGAGCCCACATGCAGGTCTTCAGTGTAGGTGTTGATGATGGGGACATTTACCTGAAATGGTCCCACTCTGGGGATGTTTTTTTTCCTGTGGATGTTATTGGTTTGGCCAAGTTCTTGAAAGTGTTTACCTGGAAAATCAGAAAAAATGTCAGATGATCTGTCAGGTGGTATGGCTTCATCCTTGTATCAGCCCATATAAGCTAATGACAAGGGATGGTAGGCATCAGTTGCCTGCTGGAGCTACGCCCCATTATTGGTTAATTGGTTCCTTTGTTGGTTGGTTGTGCTGCACTGTAGAGCTGCTTGCTGTGGCTGGTCCTGCACTGGAATCCCAGCCTGGTTTGGAATCCTCACTCTAACTTCTCTCAGTGGTTTCCACCCTGGATGCCACTTGTTCCAATGATCTGGTCACCAACTATGATGGCAGATCATGAGCCCAGAGCTGAGACATCAGCCAGTCTGTGGAGTGGTACTTCCACAAGTTCCTTGTCCTACCACTTTGACCCAGAGGATTCACAAATAACCATAGTTCTTCCACCTCATGGCTGGGAGAGGTGGACCCGAAATGCCTTTTCCATTGAAAGATTTGCTGATTCCATTATGGTTCGGCAACATAGTCTTGCCAGCCCCATGATCCTGCTCCACGTCAACCACAACAAGCACTTCTTTGCCCTAATGGATCTCCTTCACATTTTCAGAGAGAATCTTTCCCAAAGTATCACCTCCATGGAACTTTCCCAGGTCTTCCAAGACCTGGACGATGTGCACAGATTTTATGTCGTGATCTTCCACTGGTCTTAGGGTAAGCTAATTTCACTTTTCTTCTTGTGTTTTGGGGGTTGCTTGTGATGGGCTTCTGTACATCACAAAAGGTTACCTTTAATGAAGAACTGATTGTTTTCTATTTTAAAAGTTTTTAAAAGTTACAAAAAACATTTATTTCAGATTCTATCTCTATTCACTACTCAAGCTCTACACAACCCCTCGTCCACCTTCTATGGGTGCCAGGTCTTTAATTCCAGCTTACAGATAGTTCACTCTCAAACAGAGAATGCAGAGCCTCTTCGAGTGGAAAACCCCATCAGGAATAGGCGACATAACTGTCATTTCACCTACACACATTAGAGTGCATTGCTTAAAAATATTGAAAACCTCTAACTGCTAATATACTATCCCAATTCAATTATTAAACATAGTATGGCTTATCAGGATGCATTTTATTAATCATCCAAGTTTCTATTTAAGACATCATTATAGGGGTTATACCATAATTACCCGAATTAAATGTCCTATCAGATGATATAATCAATATTAATTTATACCTAAAGCCTGATTTTTAATTAATTGTTCAATTTAGATAAAAAATTTAATTTCCTTCTTTTTTAGCTCGACAC
>JAQFXX010000141.1:0-10491 GCA_034693985.1 Nemasoma varicorne
CCATAGAAAAAGCATTATGCCAAGAAAATTGCATGTGCAAGAACACTGCAAAAGTTCCACAAAAAATGGCATGTGCATCGAGCCTATAATGACTCTTTAAATTTCTTCATCCATCTGTGCACATTGCTTTTGTCATTCCTTTGATCACCATAAATCATTATCTCCATAAAAGAACTCAATGACAGAATGCTGTTTCTGCTTGGCATCCCTTAATTTCCTGAAATTTTGAGAGAGCAACCAAAGTTTGTTAATAAAAATAGTTATGGCCACTTTTGCATTTATTTCGGTACAACCCTCGTATATGCTTTCCATTGTGGAATACTCTTAGCTTAACGTGGGTACGAATAACAAAATTTGTATGCTTAAAAAAATGCATATTAGGGATATTCATTGCCTGGAATCATTTAATATCGCTGTTTAAAGCCGTGCAAAAACATTAAAAATGTAAGAAAGAAAATTTAAAATCTTAGAAAACATGAAATACAGTTTAACATTTTGAAAACAGATTTTAAAAGTCAATTCGACCAAAACATCCTTGCTAAATGTAACTTGAGTTCTGCTTGCATGATTCTTAGCATGATGGAATTAATTAACATACAAAATTTCTTCAGGATAAAAAATGTTCTAAATATAATTAAAATAAATAATAACAAATAAATAAATAAACCAAATAATAAATAAAATTCAAAAAAATCCCCATAAAAATGTCATGAAAAGATCAAAAACTACTAAAGGAAAATTGAACAATTTTAAAAACAACATAATATTTTAAAGAAAGAATGTGCTATAAATATTTATAATAAATAATTAATAATTGATTAAAAAATAAAAAATATGGCAATAAATAATTAAAAATTGATACATAAAATAAAGAAATTATAGTAATGAACTAAATCAATAATTAAAAATAAATTAAAAAAGTTCCCAGAAATCTAAAATTTAATTGTAGTGATGAAAACGTTTTCCAAAATTGTAAAAAATTTTAAACAAAAATTAAAAAAATTCCAGAAAAATTAAAACACTTTTCTTCAATAAAGAATTTTCAAGAGAAATATTAGGTCCACAATTTTTTATTCATTTTATAACTGTATGTATGAAATTTTTCCATATTTGAATAATAAATATTTCCATAAATATCATAATTGATAAAAAATTGATCTCAAAAATTACTCGAAAAATTAAAAGAAATTTATCCAAAAAGTAGACTACTTCCAAAGAAATTTATTTTCCAAAATAAATTAAACAAATCTGATAAAATATATTTGGGAAAATATTTACCAAAATAAATTTATTCCCTCAAAGTAATATTTTCCCCCCAAAATTTAACATTTTGTTGCCGTTATCAAAACTATTTATTTATTTGTTTATTTTTAATTTAAAATATTGTAATTGTTCAAATATCTAAAAAAAATTGGGTGGGGGGGATATTTTTTGACTCATAAATATTAAAAATTAGTGGGGGGGGGTCGTGGCGTTGCCCACGGTTCCATAAAGTTCATTAAAACATATTGGAAGTTGTTGCAAAAAATTTTGCTTTTGAGGGAGGGGTGCAGGTTTCAGTCCAATAGGCCCTTTGGCAATTATGGGTCAGGTCCCTAATAACTGCCATAACATAGGGCTTATGTCCATGTGTACCAAGTTTCATGAAGAACCATACCATGGTGTACAAAGAGTAAATGGACCTAAAGGCCCCCAAACCCCTTTTTGGTAACATATTTGAAGTTGTTGCCAACAATTTTTCTTAATGAGGGAGGAGTGTCACTTTTTGTCCAATAAGCCCCTTGGCTCTAATGGGTTAGGTCCCTACTAATTGCCATATGTTAACATATTGTTAAAGTCCATGTGTACCAAGTCTTATGAAGCTTTGCTCAAAAGTGTTTTTTTAATTATTTAGTAAAGTGGCCCTTTAGTGTACAAAAGGCCAATGGGCCTAAAGGCCATTAAACCACTTTTTGGGAACATATTGGAAGTTGTTTCAAAAAAGTTTCCTTTATAAGAGAAGGGTGTCGCTTTTTGTCCAATAGGCCTTTTGGCCATTATGGGTTAGGTCCCTAATAACTGCCTTGTGTTAACATAGAGCTTATGTCTATGTTAAACCAAGTTTCATGAAGCTAGGTGAAAAACGTAATTTTTTAGCAATTATTTAGTGGAAAGGCCCTTTGCTGTCCTAAAGGCCAATGGGCCTGTCCCTAAGTACTTGCTAGGAACATTTTTAAGGTTGCAAAAAAATGTTTTTGAGGGAGAAGTGTCCCTTTTTGTCCTATAGGCCCTTTGGCCCTAATCGGTTAGGTCCCTAATAATCGCGATCTGTCAACATAGGGTTGATGCCCATGTGTACCAGGTTTCATAAAGCTAAGTAAACTGCTTTTTTTAGCAATTATTTAGTTAAAATGCCCTTTGGTGTTGAATAGGCCCTTTGGCCCAGGCCGTAATGGGTTTGGTCCCTAGTAATTACCAAGAGTTAATGTAGGGCCCATGTGTACCAAGATTCAAAAAACCTCCGGTACAATAATAAATCTAAAGATTTTCTCACGCGTGAGCAGGCCACACATGCGATGCGTGGCGGCCAGCCGGCACCGGAAACAGGAAAACCAAAATAGCTCCGGTTCCGTCAAACGGATTGAGACCAAATATAGCCTATCTTCTTTGTTGGATAGAAACCTATTAATACGCCAAATTTCATCACGATTTGGTCAAACCGTTTCGGAGCCTATAAGGAACACACAAACAAACAGAAATTCATTTTTTATATACCGGTATATATATAGATTTATCTCATTCTTTGTTTAGGGTAAAGAATTTCATTGCCTTTCTGGAAATTTGACAAAATTTTGCATTTATTAACTTTTGTTTTCACTGTCTGTACTGTCACTAGATTTTTAACCAGGATCCAAATACTTTTTGCAACCACTTGCAAATTAGTTTCTTGCTTTCAGTTTGGGTGCTGCTATTTGTTTAATTTTTTTTTCCTTAATTGAGTCTTGCCCCCCTTTTGGTACTGGGATTTCCCCACTTTGTACAGCATTGTTTTCAGATTGTCAATCAAACACTTAGCAGCCCAGTGGCTAAGCCTCAGGGAAAGTCAGGGAAACCTGGAAAACCACTCAGGCTCAAAAGACTAGCTTGCAACTTCTAAGAATGGCCACTAGATGACACTTGATTTTTTTCCTCTTTCTTCTTACTGAAAAATTAGGTTGAGTTGCAAAAAATGGAATTTTTTTATTTGGCAACTTTTTTTAGTTGTTGTTTGTCAATTTAGAAAATTGGGGAAAGCATTTTTTTGGGCCAGGGACAATCGCAAGATAAATTAATATTTCCGCTTGCTAAATCCTCAAGTTATAGTTTTCTCTTACTTTTTCGGAAAAATCCAAATTTGTTAAATATTCGCAGGTCAAAAGTTCCAGTTTTTGATTAAAAAATGCTGTAAGATACCAATTTTAAATCCCGTATTCATTGGCAATAAAATCCCCGTTTTGGGATTTGTATAACCCAAAATTAAATAAGGAAAATAATTTTTATTTAAAATTTACATATATTTCCAAAATGCTAAATTTATCGGGTGAAGGAATCAACAGTTTTTGGTGAATTTCTTATTTGCTGTTTCTCTAGTTTTAAATGCCTAATCTATCAGATTCTAATTCTAATTCTAATTTAATTTTATTTGCTGACTATGTAAGGCACTGTTTTCCCTACTCATGAGATGAATTTTAAAACTTAAGCATTTTTTAAGATTTGTTAGAACATGCTTATTAGAAGCAAAAACAAATTATGTGTGCCAGTGACCCTTCAATGAACAAGTTTGTAAATATTACCTCCTTGGTGCCCTGTTCTGGGGAATTCCCCATCCAAACAGGTTTCCTATGTGGTAATTGCAATTGCAGGGGTTTGATGAAAGGGAGGGAAGACTCTTTTACAGCATTTCCTCATTTTCTGGAAATGCTTTATCGACGATTTCTCTTGAAATTCATCACATATGATTGTGTGCAATGTTACAAAAATTTGACATTTTTTTATGTTCTCTGTGTGACTCATCAAGCATAGAGGTTTTAAAAAATTTCTGTGGAGCTGATAAATTTAATGTACAGTATTTTTAAGGAGTGTGAGAGTGCATTGGAAATCTTCTGAATTAACTCTCAAATTCTGTAAAAAAGTATAGCTATACAGTACTATCAAAAGTTTATTTTTTACTTTCTACAGATTTTTTCTACTCTTTTACCTTTCTCTGAGTTTTTGTACCTCAACTTCATAAAAACAATTTCTGTTACGATTTCTCTCATAGAGGGTGATAAGTCCTCCTACTTTCTTTGCCTCTTATTGTGGGAACCATATAGCCTTAGTTGCCTTGTGCCCTTAACTAGATTGTGATACAAATTTTAAAAGATGGTGTTCTGAAAAGGCAGTATGGCAAAACAATTTTTATGATTTCCCCCCGACTTGCATGGTCCTTAGCAATAGTTGGAATATTTTTAAACAGGTTGTACTAAAAAGGTGGTGTGACAAAGCATTTTTTTCTAAATATCCCCAAATTATATGGTCCTTAGCATTCCCTCACCACCTCTCCTACAAACTGCTTCAGCGGTTCTGCCTCGCGATCACCCTGTAGTTCCCAAAATCACTATTAATTTGTGGAAAATTTTGTTTGTTTTTAATAACTCATTTTTAAGTGCAAATTGAAAATTCTACGAAATAGTTCCCAAATTTTTCAAAAAGGGTGTTCTGAAAAGGCAGTGTGACTACATCACCGAGATTTTTCCGTAAGGCGCCAGAGAAATGTATTCTAAAAAGGCAGTGTGACAAATCTTTCTTGTCAAAATGTCCCCAAGTCCTGCATATCATGTTCCTTATCATGACTAGATTTACGTAAGAAAAGTGAGGATTTTTTTAAAACTTTTTGGAGATTCTAGTCATATTCGATTGCTATTAAAAACACAATAAAATTGCCGCAAGCTTGTAATTAAAGGCCTAAACTTGTTATATAAAAATGTGGGAAATTGAGGATAGTTTTCTCTCTGCATGCAGTCGTGATAAGCATTTTTGGTTTTTTAGGCGACCTTGCCTTGATTTTGCCAGTAGCCAAAGAGTTTTTAAAACATCTTCTTGCTAATTTGGCACGCTTTTTATATTGTAGCATTACACTAAAACGTTTTCTGTGTTTGGATTATTATTTACCCAACCAAATCTCACGTTTATACGCCACATTATATGTTATCACTATACATTAGTTTCGTAAGTAAGGAACGTACCGTTTTTAGCCAGTTTTGTTCAACTCAACTCAGTACCTTGCTTTCAGCAAGTAAATGCCATTTGGTAGGGGGGTAGAATGCCTAGCAGATCGGACACAAATTGAAATCCCATTTCCCACAGATCATTGCAAAAAACAATCTGATTTAAAAGCTTTCCTCAGTGCATGATAAAGAAACGTCTTCCTGCATGTTGTCTGCATTAGTGAAAAAAGAAAATTTTACTGTATTTAAATGGAAAATAAATACCTGGCAGTTTCCTATTTTATTGAAACAAATTGCCACTCCATTTCCTAGAATTCATTTCAGAAAGCAATGGGATTTCAAAGGGGTCCTAAGACTACTTTCTGTTGTCAGTCAGCTGCTAACTTTTGTGGCAGGATCATTCAGAAAAATACAAAATCTCTTTTAAATAATGTTTCGATTACATCCCAGCAAATAGGCATTTTTGCCTGCAGGCAGCCTGCCTTCCCTGGCAAAAAAGATTTATTTGATATTTAATTTTTAGATATTTTACAAAAAGCTGCAAACCAGTTTTTAAAAGTCTTAGCAAACACACACGTGGTGTAAACGTGACAATGTTTGATATTTGATATTTGCCCAGATGTGTTATACATTGAGTACATATTTCCGCAAGCGGCTTATTAATTTAATAAATGCACAATAATAATTAATAAAAATATTGCTTATATCATCCTGTCGAGAATTGCGCATATTGTACTTCACAGTGGGAAATCCCAAACCTTTCCCTCTTGTAACTGATATTGATTTAGTAACACCTTTTATCAAAGTTTTGTTCAAATCTAACTATACGATAAGAAAAATGTCATTTTTGGGTGAAAATTACTGCAAATCTCACCGAATTTTGAGAGATTTGTGTGATTTTGGTCTGCTCGAGATTTTTTAAAATTTCAATCAACAACATGCGTGTTAGAATAAAAATTCCAAAAAATTTCATTATTATTCCTGATTGCGGAGAAAATAAAATGAAAAAATTCAATTTCTGAAAATAGACGCAAAAAGTAGGATAAATGATAAACTAAAAAAGAAAATGCGGGGGAAAAAAGATTTAATATTTTTAATTGGTTTTCTTAAATTCCCTCTGACTGATTATGAAGTTTTTTGGATAATTTATTTGATTTAGGGATATTTCCTAAATTGTCCTAAATTGTCAGTGAGAATTAATAAAAATCTCTTGAAATTTTGTAAGTATTTATGAAAACCCGTTGCAATTTAAAATTTTTCATAAAATCCCAAAAGCTTGCAAATATTCCTATAATAATAATAATAGTAATAGTAAAATAATGTCAAATGTATCTTCTGTTTATTATCATTTTATATTAATTTTAATAGATTTAGTTAAATTAAATGGGAATTTCCTCCTGATTCACTGGCATTTTTGCATATTTTATTATCAAAATTTTCCTTCTTTTCAAAAAAAATATATTTGTAAAATTTAACTAAAAAATTATGTCCCAAAAAATATATGAAATTTATCTAAATATAACATTCTCACAATATGAAAAAAAAAATTAAAATTAAAATAAATCAAAAAAAGTTTTTCCTTTATTGCTCAATGTATTTGCAAGTTCCCTAAACTTTTCTTAGAAAATACTTTTTTATATAGTAAATTTGTCTAATTTTGAACTTTTTTACCCTGGTAGAGCATAGTTGTGAAAAAACCGCAGGAACCAATTATAAAATTTTGGCAAAAATTACATCTTTTCGGAGAAATCTGATAACTGCCGAGGGGTAAAGTTTGCGTGAGGGGAATAATTCTTGAAAATGTACCAGTCTTTTTTGTGTCCCCAAAAATCTGAATCAACTTTTTTTGCCCGTGTTTATACTATTTTTTGTGGGAAGGGTTAGTTTGCTCCCCTGAGCCACTTTGACCATTTAACATTTCAGTCAGGTACCATAATTAATAATCCCATTTTGAACTTGAGTGACGTAACAGGGGGTGTGAACCTGTACCGGCCAATAGGAACAGCCGATTTAATTACCCAACTGGGTTTCCCATTCCTATATATTTGACAGGATTGGTGCAGTGAAGTGCATGGCAAAGTGCTGACTGAAGTCATACGAAAAGCAGTTGCAGACGTTGATCGAAGACCAAACATGGACAAAATTCACCAAATGTTGATCACCAATGAATTGGAGAAGAGTGAACTAGGGGGGACCAACCTTTTGGATTCCAAACTGGAGGTCCTGTGCTTGGGAACCGGCAAGGGAGCTACCAGTAAGTTATTTTTTGGCAAAAGTTCTATTTTGGTTTTCAAAATCTGTGAAGAAAAAGTTGAGAAAAGTCAGTTTATTGTTACCTGCTTTATCACCGAAGTTGCCAAATATGACTTTAGGTCAGATTTCATGACTAAAGTACCGAATTTATGAGCTTACGATTTCTCCAAACTTTATGATTTTCTTTAAAACCTTCTAATCTTATGACTATTTTAAACTTGTACTTTTTACACTATTTTAACTTCCCCTTTTACTTGCACAAAATTTTTACTTATGTCCTTTTCCCAGACATTTTCCTGTTGTAGCAAAATTTGGCGCAAATACAAATATAAGAAAAATGCCATTTTTAGGGAAAAAATTGCCGCAAATCTCACTGGATTTTGCGAGATTTCTGTGATTTTAGTCGGCTAGAAAATTGCTAAAACTATTTATTAACATCATTTTCTTTAATATAGTTTGTCCACCACAAGCATTTATGACTACAATTTTTTCCTTGAAAATGATTTTTGTTAGTTTTTCTTAAAGTTTTCTACAAACTAAAATTTATGAATTACAATTTCTCCAAACTATGAATTTCTTTTGAAATTTCTACTTTTTATTATTGTAATTGCGCAAAATTTTAACTTCTGGTCTTTTCTATTGAAACATTTCTTGTCTGTCAGGATATTTAGGAAGAAATTTGATAATTTCCCCTAATTTGACATAGCTGAGACTTATGGCAGAAATAACTATGCCTTTTTTGACGTTGAGTAGACCATTAAGTCCAAGATTATGTCCCATTTTAACATAGCAGACACTATGTCCTGCTAACGTACATGGTAGACATATGACTATTTTGACATACAAAATATCAGTAGATCTATAATGTTTTAGTCTCTTTTGGATTTACATAATGCTGAAAATATTTGTATTGCAAACTTTGATAAACAAATTTTAACAACTTAATTTTCATTTTCTGACAAACTTTTTCACACTTTTTTAAACTTTAGACATCTTAAATCGTTTTAAAACAAATGTTGTCTAAATACGTCAAAATTGATTAGAAAGCCGGTTTTTGTTTTGGCAAATTTTGTTTTCTAGAAAGCCAGTATTTTGGTAAAACCTAAAAACTGTTTACCACGATTTTTGTTTTTCTATATTCACCTTCACAAATTAGATAGTGTGTAAAGTGACAAAAAATACTATGACTGGCAGGTTTTTTGTAAGAAAACAATTTTTTTTTGCCAAAGTCACTCGTGCCATTTAACCCTTGTGTGGTTTTCAATCAGTCACGAAATCAATTGTTGATGTGATGATTTTGAAAGCTCAAGGGCGGCCGAAATCTTACAAAAACATTTTTAGCAACTGAAATTGACCACCAAATTTCTATCTCAAGGGCCTCCAAAGGGATCTGTAAAATAAAAAAAAATATTTTTTATGCTGAGCTTGTAGCAAAATTAATCATCTTCAAGAGACTTGTCAAAAAGGCCTCTCCAAAGGCTAAAAATAATCTTTTGAATTTAATTATTTTCTAAAACGTTGTAGCGTTTAATCATTTTAATTTATTTATTTATCTTTTTTTGGGGTTTTTCCATCTTCTGAACTTTTTGCAGCCTAAAATCATCTCTTCGGGAAAAAAGAATAAGTTAAAGAAATATGAGCAACGAATAGAAAGCAGTTATGAAATCGACAACTTTTCAGTTTTACTATGGTCGTACCGAAAAGTAATGCAAAAGCGGCCATAACGTTTTGTAATAATAATAATAATTTTCACCAATGCAAAAGAAAGTGAATACATTGGCAGGACACAAGATGGCAAAAGTCATCTGAAATTCAGCTTGTGCCCCTTGTCGCAAACGCACAATAAAGTTTTATTAATGGACATCAACCCTAAAATTTTTTAAAAATGTTTTCTAATGTATTTTTTTTTTTTACTTTTCAGCATTAATGACTGGTGAGCCAAGTTCTTCTTTTGTGATTTTGCACGAGGGCAAGCCACTGCTCATCGTCGATTTGGGCTTCGGAGTAGTGCAATCTTTCCGGAAATATGTGGGGAAGAGTAAGTGGAAAATTTGGTGGAATTTCCTGTTAATTTTTTGACTTGGTTCTAACAAGTTTTTCCCCCAGATATGTGTTACGAGAGAATCTACATCACTCACAATCACGGGGATCATGCTGCA
The DNA here is from genome assembly GCA_034693985.1 of Nemasoma varicorne. Classification (NCBI taxonomy): domain Eukaryota; kingdom Metazoa; phylum Arthropoda; class Diplopoda; order Julida; family Nemasomatidae; genus Nemasoma; species Nemasoma varicorne. The sequence continues at coordinate 9,638 of JAQFXX010000141.1, forward strand.
GAATTACCCGTAATTCTCGCCGTTGTTTGCGGTAAACAGGCCCTACCAGTTGTCTTTGCAGCCCCTGAAGTCATGCATCGACTAAAGACACAGAGGCTGGCGGAAATCTGTTCGGAAAATGCCAAATTGGTGAGGAAGAAATAATGTCATGACTTGGTTTTTGTGTTTTTCAAAAATTCCTCCAGGCAATACCAGGTTACTAACTAAAAATCTACCTGAAACGACCTCTAAATGTGTATTTTTTAAAATCTTAATTTCAGGAAACTTTAGTTGACCTTAGGACGTGTGAGACTGGGAACGCTCGCACACCAATCGTGGAAGGGGGGAAATTTTCCATCTCAATTTTGCCGAGCCAGCATTCGGAGACATGTTATGGTATTACAAATTTTACAAAACTTATAGAAAAAAAAGATTTTTTGAAGATAATTTAATATTTTATGGTTTGCCTTCATAGGATTTATCTTGTATCAGGATAATGAACCTGTACTGGGCTACACTGGGGATTCGGGGTTCAACCGCAGTTTATACGATCAGATTTTTGTGGCACCCAATGTTGTCATAGACGCACGCACCAGTTCCACTTACGAACATGCTTCATTCTCGGATGTGATAAACTATCTCCAAAGCAGAAAAGTAAGGATCTTTTACAGTTTTCTGAAATCTCAAGAAAAATCTCTTGAAATTCTAAAAAGTCTCTTGCATTGGCCCTTTGCGAAAACACTTTGATCATGGGAAATCTTTAAATGAATCTTAAGAATCTTCTGCAATCACTTAAGATCAAGAATAATATCTTTAGAGTTCTAAGAACTTTGTGAATCCTTGGGAAATCTTTAAAAGAATCTTGTAAGAATTTT
>JAQFXX010000142.1:0-10479 GCA_034693985.1 Nemasoma varicorne
TTCTAACACAACACACGCCTGCCAATGCCAATCCCTTTTACCAAGGGTACAGTTAGGAAGGGAATAAATATGAGGGGAGAACAGTATCGACTGTGGCGCCACCACCTGGTTCAAAAGCACGTACTTGTTATGGTACTAGAGTCTACATGTACTTGGTGCGCATTGTCACAACATATGAGTATGACGTACAAATTTAGCTTCCATTTCATTATTTTATTTTTTAAATGCTATAGTTTAATTAATTAATGTGTTATCGTATTTTTATGGGCCATGAGAGTTCATTAGAAGTCGTCCACAAAGAGGTAGCACCTCGGGTAGCACTGATCATGGCCTGCTGGATGAATTCTCACATTCCTGAATATGCTTGAAATCAATTAAAGTTTATGACCATTTTATATTCTACCAAAAATGTACAAACACCATCCAAAACGGGATAATGTTCAGAGAACATCCAAATAATGACCTTTAGTAGCATTTAAAATAATGTCCAGATAAAATCCAAACAACATCCAAAATATGTCCAAATATCATCTAAATAAATCCCAGATAACATCCAAATTTTATCCAAAAAATGTCCAGAAACAATCCAAATTACAGTATGTCCAAATAACATCTTAAGAGGCTGCCTTGATCCGGAACAAAACACGTGCACCATTATTTTCATGATCAAAATTTAGCAAAAAAATCTCCATAGACTTTTTTCACAAATATATATTTTCCAATCATTGGGAGTTTTTCTCCCGAAGGAAAACATTTCACGAACTAGAAAAGTACAGAGTCTATATAAAACAGGCAACTAAATATTTTTTAAGCCAATCAGGAATGAGTTTAACCTCTTGGAAAGGCGAAATTTTTGTTGTCTATGGGATTTAGCCTGGGTAAAAATATCTGCCGGTTTTTAAAGCACTTCTAAAAAATATCTGGTACTACCCTATGTAAGTCAGCATATAACATACATTCGGAAGATGGGCAACCCGGCCCCACAATCAGGAGAAATTGTTGCTCCCACATCAGTTAAAGACATTCTTTTGCCTCACAAAGGTTTCGGCAAGTCTAGCACTATATTTGTGGCCTTCCCTGGTGTTTGCAATCAGCACTAAATTAGACTGGAATTTTTGCATGAGCGCCGAATTCCATAACGTGCAAAGAGAGGCGCCACTTGAGTTAATTAGAGGAATGGGACGTCCATGACCTTGCTTGAACGAGGCGAGATATAGACTTTAATGCATGGATTTTCACCAAAATTTGATTGAACTGTCAAGGAGAACTTGGTCTATTCTATTATAGGTATTTGGTCCCGTAGAATTCATGCATGCACTGGGGCGCCGCTATTCAGGCAATAATTTTTTTATGATTTTCAATCCCCAATTTTTTTTATACTGTACATATGCAGTAGCACCCATGCTATTCAATATATTAACTACAGTCTACTGCATTTTGTCCAAAGATTTCTGTCACAAATATGTGCAAATTTAACGTATATAATTGCATGGGTATATAGGGTATAAAAAAGGTTCTAGGGAATCAGATATTTTCTGTGACATTTTACTTTTTCTGAAAAACGTCTATGGAGAATTTCCACAATTTCTGATCTAGGAAAAAATGGTGCATGTTTTTGCATGTACATATATGTTCTTGACAAGGAAGCTGCCTCTTTAAAACCGCTGTATCCTATATAAAATGGTTGCGCGCGCAGTCACCAGGTGGCGAGTGGGGCTAAAAACAAGTATCACCTGATAAGGTAGATCCCAGCCACTGCAGTGGTTACCATTACAGCACTTGGGGTACACCAATTTCTTAGCACAGTCATTTTGACAGTGCTTTTTATTTTTTAATCAGTTATGCTCTGTTAAATGTCAACTTTCAATAGTGATTTATTTTGGTTTGAGAGCGCCGCTGAAATTAGAGTCACAGAGTGCTTTCGCATTTTATCAGGAAGTCTTATTGTGGTTGACTGTCATGGCAACGCTTATCAAATCATGATCAAATCAAGGATGATCAAATGCTGTGTAGCAACGTGAAATAGTAAGATTCAACAACAAACAGTAGATGTTAATTCTCTTGGATTTGTGACAGGATATGCCAAGCTGAAAAAGTGAAAGTATCAATGCATGGATAGTAATTCTTATCTTCATGTGAAAATGTGACTGTATGCTTGTGCGTCTTGATTGATGAAAATCTTGACATTGACCTTCAAATATGTTGGTTCTTGCATAAGGTCTTGTGGCTTCTATAATATGGGACCACAAAGTACTTGGGATGTCAAAGAGAAATCTACTTGCAAGCACTAGCTACAGTAGGTTGCATATGGTGTGTGTCTAAAATTGGGGCTGCGCCAGTACTGTATACGTGCAATATATCAACTTAATAAAATATTCCAGCTATAATGCCAGCAATCACCGTGCCACTGCTGAGTGGCCATAAAAAGCTTTTCGTATGCAACCGGTTGTTCGAAACCCTTTTCGGTGGCATACGCTTCTTCATCGGCTATACCGTGCCGCCCACCGTTTACGTCGCCCAGATCCTGATGCACCAAATTCCATTTTTGATCGGTTCCATTTTCACAGTTTTAATGGAGAAGGCGGTCCTGTCGCAGATTATTGCAGCTTGCACCTGTGGAATTTTAATGAGTGGAATTGTAGGCTGCAAACAGATTATTACGATTCGATTGCACAGTAGTACAAGCCCGGTTTTGCAAGTTAAACCCCAGCAAAAAGTTCCGATGGTTCTGGAGGACGATTTCATCATATCCGAATCAAGTTTCAATTCGGATACAGCCTGTTACTTATTCCCAAAAGCTAAATTCATCGTAAACTATTTTGTGCATTCGGCGTTAGCGGGGATTTTGACTGGCTACGCTGTGATTTATCTTTCACCATCACGGCTAAGTGATATTTATGATAGATCTGGTATTGTCTACCTGATATTTGTAATGGGATGGATGGCACATTGCATTGCTATCTACTCGCTGTCAGTGCGTGGACCTCCGGAGACGGCCACGTTCCAACTTTTGGATAGGTGGGAAACAAAACCACTGATGAGGCCATTTTACGTAGCTGTGTGTTATATGATAGATTTATTATCATGGTAAATATATACCCAGGGTGGGCACAAAAAAGATACTCTTGTAAATGTCATCAAAAAACCTCCTATTTGCAACCAATTTTATTCAGCTGTTGCACACATGTACAGCAGTTTATTCTTCAAGAAGCTCCAAAAAATTTTATCATAAAATCTCAATTCTTTCAATGATTGCAGGACAATTTTCCACCACAAGAACATTTTCTTTGAAGCATTGTCATTTTTTAGTGAAATATTGGTAATTTTTTTAGATATCAGCTTTTAGAATGTCAGTCTATCCTCATTTGAGTAGACAATTTTCCCACATGCAGTTGGCAGGAAGGTTTTTGTTTGAATTATTCACAGCTGATCCCATCATGCATTAAGGGCCAAGCTTATAAAATATTCTATCCACAATGCATTCTGAGCATTGCATTTGCCCATATTCATGAAGGAAATGACCGTATTAATTTTTTTTTAAATTATGTGCTATTTTAGAGGGTTCCTTGTAAAATTTCCAATTGGAACCAAATCCCATGCGGCTCAATTTTTAACATTATGCCCAATGCAAATTCTGGTTGTACTTTTCAAGAAGTTGAACTCCAAAACAACAAAAAAATCCCAAAAATTCTTATTGGATGTCATTACTTACATGTTTTTCTAGCTCCTCAGATATTTTTTTTTATTTTTTAAAAAAATGTCCTATTACTTTTAAAATGGCTTTTAAATCCGGTGAGTTTTCGTCCCAATGCTAAATCCCATAGACTTCAAATGTTAAAAGTTTTTCAAGAGGTAGAACTCAAATTTTCATTCCATAAAATTTAACCAAACTTAAATGCCTTTGGGTTGGAGTAATGCTCTAGGGAATCAGATATTTTCTGTGACTAAAAAATCAACCAGCATTTTTTTAATTTTACTTTTTCTTAAAAAATGTCTATGGAGAATTTCCATAATTTCTGGTCTGGAAAAAAATGGTGCACGTTTTTATGTTCTTGACAAGGAAGCCTCTTAATTGTCTTCAAGGAAAACATTTGTGCTCTTTTTAAAATTGTTGTTCTGTTTGTAGAAGTAAGAACAACGTGTGTGCAAAATTGGCAATTTTATGATAGCTATTTTTCTAAGGGATCCTTTTTTATGCCACCCTGTATACCTACTGCTGTCTTGTTAATTTTTTGCCATTGTTGAATCGCCCAATGTCCGTTCTTTATAGCTTACATATTTTAATTTATTTATTTATTTTCAGGTCTGTTCCGTCTGATGAAGCATTTACTTGCAATGCAGTCACCCATATTATTTTTGTATTTTTACCCCTTCTATGGTTTTCTAATCTACTTCCACCTCTAGAAGCTCTGTTTTTGTGGGCATTGGAACAAATTCAAATGTGGGTTGCAGGAGGATCACCAGCCACAAGTGCCTGCAGGTAGGCAGTTGTACTGAAATGCATAAATTGAAGTTTTAAAGGAAATGCAAATCTTAAAAGACCTCCTCACAAAAATAATGATAAATAAAAAATAAATAAATCAAAAACAAATTTTACATGAAATTAAAATTTTGAATGGAAAATGGCGGGCTAGACTTCTGCATGTACATGAAATTGAAGGTTCTGTTTGAAAAATTTTAACATTTAGTTTAAGTTCTAGAAATTCTCCAAATTTAACTGTCTAAGACATTTTTTGAAAATGTATTTTTTAGAATATCATGCTTCTATTTTCAGATTGCTTCTTCAATTGGTGCTTTGGATCTCATCTGTGATGCTCTTATTTTTTCTCCCACCTAACTTAATTCTGCTTCTCTCCGCAGTATTAGGTTATTTACTCAGTTTAGATCTAGGTGGGTATAAGTGGCCAATCAAATATTCAGGTTTAAAACTATATTTGAGAATCTGACTTTCTCCACCATTTTGTATTTAGGTTACTTAATTCACAGTGCAATTATAAAAGTGATATCAAGAAATTCTCAAGCTCAATTCCCATCATCTTTGTGGCACTGCTCAGACTTCTTGTTCTTCTTTGTGATATCTATTGCCGTGCTATCATTAGCTCTTGGCTTTTACTTTGGAATTCCACCTGCAAACCAACAGACTAATGATATTGCTATCTGGTGCCTTGGATGGATCATAATAGCACTGCTCTGCTGCACATGGCTTGCCAGTTGCTGCCAGTCTGTGTATCTTTTTGGAGGAATGATGCGAAATTGGCTGTATCCATCAAACATAAGACATGTGTCGAAGTTCCCAAAGTCCCTAAGAAAACTACAAGTTTTAGGACAGATAAGAGCTATTCTAATTAATATTGGTGAGTATAGGAAATACAATTTAAACCATTAATAAGTTAATTATTGGTTCTTGTCACAATATTTTCAAAAACTGGTTTCTGAAGGGGATATATTTATGCATTTTTATTTATTTTAAACTAAGCGGCATGAATTTGTCTACCAGCAACTCATCTTTGATCATTTGGCAATAAATTCCTATGACGTATATAAGTGTAAAGGCGTCTTATATTTAACTTTAATTCAAATGTAATTTTCTTTTTTTTTTTTTAATCTGAAGAAAATTCTTATTATGGTGAATATTTTTCCCTCCGGTAATTTTTGTTTTTAAATTAAACTAGTGTAAGAGCAAATGCAAAGCATAAGTAGTATGCCACAAAGCAAATTGAACTTTTTTAAGAGGGTTCTCTGACAAGAACACAACCACATGCACTGATGTGTTTAAGATAAAAAATGTCCATAGACTTTTTGTATAAATTTAAAAAAATTTCCAAATAGCTTTCTTTGATTAGAAAGTAATTTGGGTACTAAAGTTCAGTCATCTATCATCTTCTTAAGTTTAGTAATTTTTGATGTAATGATTATAGAGTTATGCATCTTAGAAAAGCAGAAAATTTCATGTCAATAAGATTTAACATGGGCCAAGAAAATTAGTGCATTTTTAAATGGGTGATTACTGATGTTTGATGGGGGAAATTTTCGAAAGTCCTATATTTGTATTTTAAAACATTGATGATTATCCTGAAATACTTATGCAAAATGTTACTTATTTTTAATTTTAAATGCTAATTTTTAAAGGTTTTTAAAGGATGAATTTTGTTTTCAGTTTCTCCACTTGCTTTAAATACATATGTCACGATGCTGCAGATGTCATCTCATTTTGGAGGCACCTGTGGCACTACCATCAGTCGCTTGGTATATTCAATCACAGTTTTGCGAGCATTTCGTTGGGTAAAGATGAAATTTACTTTAAGTATTATTTATCAATATTATTGATAATTTAAATGCTGCATCAAACTTTTTGGAAATGGAGAAACTAAACTAAAAATTAATTTGGTGCAGTCGAAATCTTCAGATGTTGATACATGTTTCTGTTTTTCTAGAATTTTCAGAATACAGAAAGTGCCTTATTTGAAGTGACAGTTGCCCACTTTTTGATACAGTACACAAAAATATCTCAGTATGTGAATGATGGAACAGTCATCCTTTTCTTCACATCCTTAATTTCTGATAGATTGCTCAATTTAGTGTGGAAATTACACACTTTTGTTGTTCTGCTGCTAGCGAGTGTTGCTCAGGAAAAACAACGGCGGTCATACAGCTGTTTATTGTTTGGTGAGGGCTCTTGTTTTTACTAACTTCCTTTGCTGTCACAGAGATATTATCTATATAAATGTCTGTTATATTGTAGGGCTTAATATCATCTTTTTTCCATTGGTTTTCACCATTTTGGTTTTTTCGGCGGTTCTTTCGGCACCATTACTGCCTCTTTTCACTCTCCCTCTTTTCTGGATTGGATTTCCACGGCCGCTGAGCTTTTGGCCAAAAGCGGTAGGGATCATTACCTTGTTTTAAAATTTGTTTGGGGCACTGTACTTCCAGTATCTTTAATAAAAGTCCCCCATTTGCTATAACAGGACAAGTAATTCCGTGACATTCATGTCAGTTTTATTTTGAATTCTAAAACTTTTAGGAAATCTTAAAATACTGTAATTATAATGCCCCCATTAATGTTCATAATGTACATTCATTTGAAGAAAATTTCAGTAAAATCCATTTTAGTTAGAATATTTCATACATTTGCGGGAAAATTTTAGTCTGTCGAATTTAAAAGGGCAATTCAGTTCCGGAACAGGATGTGAAAAGGATCTGCCCCCTTTTAAATTCATTTTAACATTTTAATTTTATTTCAACCCTTTTAAATTCATTTTAACACATTTCATTACCTTGGGTTTCACTTGTAGCTATATTTTACAATTTCTAGGAGGGAAATTCTGATGCTCCTGGTCAAGATGCTATGTACTATGAAGAACTTATTCCTGGCCTAATCAAGGAGATCTCCCGTCTGGCATCAAATGGCAGTCTAGGTCATTTGCATGCAGGTGATGACTTCTTGTTGCGATATGATGACCGCCTTGTTTGGTTGTCCTTGCTGGAACGTGGTTACGGCCATTGTCGCTTTACTGCCAAAGGGCTGGAACTACAACAGACATCTTGCCATGCTGTTGAAGCTTCTGCAATTGATGCTATTCTTGATAGTGCATTTGATGTGGATTCTACGAGACTCTGCTGTCGCTGTAATAAAACTCCATTTCACATCTATCACCCCCTCACAGCTGCCTTGGTCAACACCTACGTGGACACCCGCAATGTCCTTACTGGGCTAATCAATTCGCCGGAAACACTGCAAATGATTTCTGATGCATTCCCAAAGTGCCTAATCTGGATTCTGTTGAAGACCTTCCCGGATTACGGTGTAAGCTCTGAATCTAGCCAGCCGATTGATGGTAAACGACAGCAGAACAGCGAGCTGGAACCGAAGAGACCATCAACCGCAGAGCATTATGCACGTTTACCAAAAGATAACACTATGTATGACGTTCTCACAGATGATCCTGGGGAAGCTTGGCTAGATGAAGATGATCTTTTGGAAAATAAAACTTCTGAAACTATTGAAGTAAAGTCCAGCCAGATTTTTGAAGCCTTTATAGCCGCTGGGGAGACAAATGAAAAGAAACCCGCAGATATACACATGTCTCTCCCTGGTGGCATTGCTGATGAGGAAACAGATTTTTTTGGCAGCGAGTTTAGTGATATACATTTTAAGAAAAGTATGGCGAAGTCAGCACCGGTTATCAGGGATGCAAATAATGACAGCAACATTTCAGTCGATGTCAGCAAGCCTACTTCATTCGTGGAAAAGCCCGGCATTTTACCCTCAGTTGTGAATAAGTCTGCCATTGCTCAATTTCCGTCCGAGATGCCCAGTTCTGACACTTTCGATACTTCAAATGGCTTGTTTCCAAGTGAATGGTTGAAAAGCCCTATTTCTCATGATTTACTTTATTCTCTCGAAACACAGTTCCCTACACCGTGGTTTAAATTTGCATCGAACAAACTATTCGGGAATGATGTGGAAAGGAGGAATTTGATGAGCAACGAACAGAATATCTCCCACTGTCGTCAGATTGTGTGCACATGTCACAGCATTGTTAATCAGATCACAACAGTTAGTACGGGGAAACGATGCAACTTGACCCCTAGTATGGTTCATCGAATCTTCAACCGGGAGGTCCAGTGGTCACCACTGTCTGATTGGCTGGTACAGAATTCCGAATTGCACGAGCTTGTTATAAAAGCCTATAGGTGAGTTGCACTTTAATTATTATTAACTTCTACTTTATAGTTGCATTGTTTGTGTCTCTAATTTTAAGTAAAATTTCCTCATGTATTGTTTTCCTTCAGGGTATAGCTAATTATACCATCTTGGGGTGTTTGCATTAGTTAAATTTGTCTTTGCAGGTATGCATGCAAAGTTGCATTAGACCAAGTTCTGTTGGGTGATGCTGAGAATGATACAGAATTTATGGATTATTTGGAAGACTATGACCGGTCATGGTTTATTGGAGCTGATAGTGAACCTGGCTGGTTGGAGGCTGTCAAATGCAGAGTGCCCAATTTATTTTCACTTGGCTACAATCATTCAGCGGTAAGAAAATATCTGCTCCAAAAAAATTACTTACATGTGATGCAACAGAAATGATTTGTTTTCTCTTAACCAATTTGAATTTAAAGGCTTGTCAAATGATCTAGAATTGGCATACCAGCATCAGATGCTAGGGATATGAGTATGGAATGCACAGGTTACAAAATTTAAATGCAACAAAGAACTGCAAACTACAAAAAATCACAATATGAATGAATTACCATTCCTGCCAGCAAGAAAGCTTCCGGTAATTAAAATATGAATATCACATGACTAGTCCTAGCTAGATCCCTGATAAAGTTCATTATTAGCTGCCAACATTATAGGAATTTGCCTAACTCAGGCTCATTGTCAGTAAGCTACAGTAGGTTTGGTCAAATGAAGAAAAAAAGCCGGTGTCACAATAGCCTGAGGATTCAATTCAACTCAGTACCCTCAAACCAACAAGTAAATGTCATTTCATTGGTAGCTAGGAAGGTAATATCACCGAGATTTTGTGCAAATGAGTGGTTCAGCGACAAACATTTGGAAACAAGGCAGCTCTAGCAAAATTATGCAATGTGTATGAATTTCCAATGTCCTTAGGATACCATGGTTCTTTCTAAAAATTGTCAACACTGGTTCTTTTCATTTGACTATGCCAAATTGTCAGTTGAAGCAGATGATTCCTGTATATTCTAGTGGCTATAAGGATGGAGATTCTTGCTGCATATGATAATTACCAGGAACAATCTGAAAATGTTGGTTTCTAATGTGTAAGATTTCCTGCTTCCATGCTTTTTATCCACAGCTCCTGGTGATTAATTAATTATACAAAAATGCATGTATTTATGTAGCTGGACCATACTTGACTTCAAAAAGTTGAAAAATGCCACTAATTTGTTAGTTTTAGGTAGTATAGCAATTATAACACCATTTTATTACTTTATTCAGGGCACTTACACCAGTCATTTGCTGACCAGGAACTTGGTTCCAGTATATGTTGGCCGACTTAACCGGGAAGCTGTGCGTGCAGTATGGAGTTCACTTACTTTCGAGCTGCTGTACCTCACCAATGACGATGAGGAACGCTACAGCATTCAGGCCCACTCTGCACTGTTGAGAAATCTAACCGTCCAAGGAGCCGATCCACCACTTGGCTATCCTGTGTACATGGCTCAGAATATACTCGTCAAGACTTGTCCTGCTCAGGCGTTTCTGTGATCTCCACAAAAAAAGGAAAACTGCTCTAGTCAAAAGGTATTGTGCAAATGTCTTTTTTTATTTTTCTTTCTTTCTTTTTATGGGATTTAGAATTTGTACTAGTCACCAGTGTACACACATCAAGAGATCCATAAGGTTTTTTTATGAAAAATTCCACTGTTTCAAATTGGTAGCTATAATGGTCAGCTGGGTGATCTTGCTTGATTTGCTGTTATAAACAAAAAAAAATTGGATTTTTT
>JAQFXX010000143.1:0-10472 GCA_034693985.1 Nemasoma varicorne
TGGAAGAACACACTATCAAACTCTTCGGCACCTTCCCCTATATAGGAATTAATAATAAAGTTATAGGTTGTAAATAGTTCTCTAAGCCCTAGGAAAAGTCCTCAAAACTGGCACCCTGGAGTTAGTCGAAGATAATCAGATTAATATATAAAAAAGATTGAGAAACAGAACAAATAAAACATTATAATCAAACGAGAGCAAACTAGAAATGTAGAAATATGAAATTAAAAAAGGAAAAAGAATTAGGACGAAGCCGGGGAATTTTTTTTACAAATAAATGTGCGAATCTGAACAGATTTTCTTTCCCTAAATAGGTAGTAAGGGCAAAAGAGAGACTTGACGAGGAGATTAAGGATAGTCCAAGCCAAACGCAGCAAAATAATACAGAAAACACTTCGAGGGGACATACGAGCTGAAAATAAATCATAACTACAACAATTTTAAATAAAAGGTCCCTTCTGCTCAAGTAGATCAAGTTGATCAAGTAGAGGATATTTCTTTCTGTGAAATAAAGCTCCAAAATGGCATTTGTAAATCTGTAGAAATGACTATAGATCAACAAGTAGTGATATTAGTCACTAACTTCGCGGTTTACACATTTATAATGGAAAGTATTTTTTCAGAATGAAATTAATTGTGAATAATATACAAACATATGTTGTAAATTAAAACTATGGAAATGTATTTTCTTGTCCAAATGTTTGGTGTCCTATTTCGAAAGAGTTTTGGCCATAAAAATAATATTGGGGGAGGGGGGTTGATTTTGAGCGCATGTCGATGTGGTTTGGCGCCTGAAATATAGCCCCATTTGCTGCCAGCATGATACAAATCCCATGGATTTTAAAATTAATCTTAAAACTTTACAAGGACATGCAGCTGAGAATCTGAAACTGTATTTCCTTGCTGGTGTCATTTAGTTCTACTTAGGACTTTGAAACACATTTCAGGAAATGTTAAAAAGAAAAATCGTAATTTTTACCAAGTTTGAGTATTTTTGGGGTTCTTCTCTTTATGGAATAGCTGATGATTAAATAAATTCCTCCGAAAACCATGTAACTGCCACCAAATATTCGGAACATGGCATGTCCCCCAATCCTCTGATGACCACTGATAAAGCTGCCTAATCCAATTCCTATATTAAAATGGATAAAGGATAGTGTATAGAGAGATTGCAAGTATAGGTTAGCTTATTCCAAAAGAGACTAAGACACACGCCCCGCAACCATTTTGTGACCAATGAGCCGAGTTATAGTGCATTTAAGATGCCCCAGTTCACCAGTTTCAATCTTAATTAATTTATAAATATTTGTACTTGCCTAATCCATCAAACAATCCTTGTATGAGTCCTTGAGATGAAATTAAAAGAGAAAATTATATCAGTTCTGTATAGGATTTCCGCATACGAGTTTAAGTTTATCTTTATTTGAGGTTTTGCACACAAGAGTCCATAATAGTAAAAATCCCTGACTTGTAGATGATCAGTTCGTGCAATGTTCGAGTTTGACTAATTGAAACCTATAGCTCGCTTAAAGCGTTCTATAGAAATCTGTAGATGAACCAACTGGTTTCTATTGGTAGCCGACTGTTTTTTCAGCTAGGGCTCGTTATTTGACTTTATCCTTCCGGCTTCCATTTTCCTCACCTTTTCGGCGGTTCCAACCCTATATACGTTATATATAGTGCACTATATGTTAACCAGATTTAAGTAAAATTGTTAGGAACAACAATTGGAATTGGTAAATAAGACTATAGGTCTTGGCTAATTCCTTTAGAATGCCAGGAGTCTGAGATTAGACTTCAAAATGTGCAAAATCTGATTGTCCGAGTGATGGAGGCTATTCAACCCCCATATCCAGCCGGGTTACTAACTTACTACAAATCCATGGGGTGACCTGGGTTTAGTAGGTTCACCCAGAGCTCTGGGTTCACCAGAGGCTGTCTTGACATTGATTTTGGGGCTTTTTCAAATTTCCTCCTGGCAAATGCTGGATGCCTTTATAGGCAGTTTTCACACTTGTTGGCAAAACCGGCACCGGATGCAATACAATTAAATTGCATCTTTCACACATCTTCCAATCCGGCTGCCGGCAAATGCAGATGGTGGTCTCCCTACTAAAAACCTACAGCAAATAAATAGTGCGAAAGAAGCCATTGGCTGGCACTGTCACTGACACCAGTTTTGTCGGTGCGTGTGAAAATCTTCTTTGGCTGGCAACGGCAACGACACCGGCTCCGGTTTTGCCGGCAAGTGTGAAAACGGCTTTATGCATGTTTGTTAAATTTGGGGTCGGAAATATAGCCTCAGCTGCTGCTGGCGCTGTAAAAATACAAATCAACCAAACAATCAAACCCCGAATTAATTCTACATCTAAAGTATATGTTTCAATTAATTAAAATTTGTTGCAAAATAGCATAAAATAAGAGTATTTACTTTTATACTATACAGGCAAAATAAAAATGCTAAATGTGAACAATGGCGGCAGGAATATGAAAGGTTATACCGAATCTGTGTGATTATGTAAATTAATATCGTAATTCACGAGTGGCATAAATAAGTTATGGCTTCTTGGTAATAGTTCTACTTCCTGAATATATTTGAAATACTGTTAAAAAATCCCAAGGATACGGTAGGAAGAGTACAGGGAAAAATTCCCATGATTATCACATTTTTGAAGTACCAAAAGGCCGGTACAAATCATTAATAATTTAAGTCACACTTTTGGATCCATCTGCAAGAAAAATATAAAATATTTAATTTTTAAAAATGGCATCAAATGTTAAGTTCATGGGGGAGAAAAGTAGGACTTACTCAGGTTGACGTTGTGCGAGATTTTCCTTTTTTTCAAGAAATAACTTATGATGAAATGTACACATCCCATAGCCATACATGTGGTACCAAATATTCGAAACATGGCGTGTCCTCCTAGTGCCTCATATACCTGGCCCCCAATGAAGTTGCCCAATCCAATTCCTGTGTTAAATATTTTATGAAAATTATTGAAAATTCTGCTAACACTAACTCATATATTACGTACATGAAACTTGTTAGGAAAAACTTTCTGGTAATCCAGCACAATCAACGTAAAAAAAAGGATTTATGGTTGATCATTGGTTTACAGCGAAGCAACTAGATCACTAGATTAGATATTAGTAATCTAGTGCCCTATGTTCAGATATATCCCCAATTACATATACAGTATGTGTGATTTGCAACAAAGCAATATTCTCCACCCTTAAAATAAGTTGTGATCATAATATGATGACTACTCTTTTTCCCAGTAATTTTATTTCCATGCATTTCCCCTTATTGCTATTTATTAATTCCTAAATCAACCTGAAAAAAAAATGAAATTTTGCTTTGAAGCCTTCGTGGAGCCTTTCATGGCATGCTTCATGCAGCCTAGCTTCCAGTGACGTCAGAAGGTTAGACCGAATAGTCAACAAAATCTACAGTACTTAGTAAAAAGTGTTCTTCCTCAAGTACATGTATGTTTGGAATATGAATATGTGAAATCGGTAGTTGGCAATGAGATGATCACAAGTGGCAACATAATAAATCCAATGTTATAACTTTGGTTGGACTATTACCATACCCGCTATGCTATTACAATAAGATGTAAGTGTATTTTTAACTTACCTAAACCTTCAAACAATCCTTGTACAAGTCCCTGCAAAGAAATGAAAGGGGATGAATAGATCTTAGTGAAGGGCAAAACCAAATGGCGGGATTTCTGTGGCTATTGTCAAAAGGTTCTTCAACTGAATTTTGGCATTTTAGATAATTAATATTCACTCAATAGTCAATAACAAATCAAATAAGAAAATGGAAAGGTGTATAGAAAGTAGGGGAAGTCAAAGATTTACATGTATCCTTGCATTATACAATGACTATTTTTCAAAAAAATTTAGGCTTTAATAACAAAGCCATGTTTCAGCTCTAAAGAAAGCAACCAGAAAACCGATCAGATTTTACGAACACTTTAAATATAGCAAGAAATTATTCCAAGATAACAACAACGTAACTTACCTGCATGGTTGCTGAAGCACCGGGAGGCGCTATTTCACTGGCATAAGTCGCTGCTGTGGTATAAAATATCCCGTAATTGGCCCCGTGTAACAAAGCGGGTATTAAAATATACCAGGGTTCATAAATGAAGGAGTAGCACAGGGCTTTAAACCCAGATATGACCAAAACAAAGGACATGGAGTAGGCATGGCCAAGTTTCTCGACAATCCATCCAGAAATGAGAAAGAAGGGGATTTCGCTTAAGAAGCATTCCACTGCGTAATTTACGCCAATTACACTGCGGCTGCCATTCAGATCGTTCACAAATAAAATTATGTAAGTCCAGAAGATAGACGTAAGAATTCCCGTAAACACTGCGGCAGCTGCGAACACGCTAAATTCTGGAATTTTGAAAAGGGATAAAACATCTTTGGTCAGTTTTTTTGGTTTCTCGGCAGGCACCACTTTCATTGGTAAAGCTACTATAAAATCCAGGATTATGAGGATCAAAAACACATAGTATCCCGGTGAATAATCGTCATTTTCTTTGCCAAAACTAGCGTAATCGTTAAGTTGGGCTGTGACAAGTGAAAAAAGGCCCCAACCGATGGATCCGAAAATACGGTTTAAACCGTAGTTGGACTTATCTTCACCCAGGGTGTCCAGAAGTATGGCATCAGATGTTGTTACGATAGTTCCCATTGCCATCCAGGCTATTATGCAGGCAGCCCAGACCCAAACTACCTGATTAAGGGCATTTCGTGGCATGAACACTTGCTCCGCTTCTGGTACATCCGCGTAACATCGCGAAATGCATGAAAAACTAAAACTTTCGCCTGTGAGGCAGTCGGTGGAATTGTCAGAGGACCAAATTACTGTCTGGTTTTCATCCGCAGAGTCCACTCGTTGTATTTTTAGGCTCTCGCAGTTACCGGTTTTTGTTTCCGAACTGTTTTTTGGGTTAGACATGGTAGCCGTCACATTTATCACAGCCGTTGAGGTAAAGGGATTAGGAAAATCCGAGTGGGAGTAACCGTAATAGGATGTGCAGTTCTGGGAGGGATCTCCGCACAGTAACATTCGAATCTCCGCTGTGTTTGGGATCTTGCAGGTCAGGGAACATACTGTGAAAGAGTTTGTGACATTTGTCTGCATTTCTTTGGCTTCACACCACTTTAGGGTCATCTTATTGGTTTGTGCGTCACACGAAAATGTTGTTACGTTTCTGACTGACCATTGGTCGTCCTTAAGGATCTTAGATTTGACGTCTGGGATAAAATTAATGGAGAAGAGGGAGATTGCCATGAAAAATATGGACACTAGAAAAACTGCTTTGTGCTGTCTTAGCTTGTCAGAAATCCCGCCCACTATTGGCTTTACCAGAAGTTGTACAAATGGGAGGACCGAGAAGAGCATCCCTACCATGGCTGCACTCGTGATTTGCTGAGTGTAGGAGACCACTGAGGGAATGGCCCCAGACATTGCTGAAATTTATTCAACGAAGTTAATTTTTGCTATCATACAAGGTTTCAAAAATACCGTGTTAAAAACCCATAGAGTGTGAGTCGGCAATGACATTTCCACTAAATTCAAGTTAACGATGATGTTATAAAGTCAGTAGTCACTAATGACATGGGAGTGTCCTCCCAATTTGCTCTGCTTTCTACCCCCTAGAAATGGCATTTACTTGCTGACTGCAGGAAACTGAATTTAATTTAATTTATTAGATCAGCTCAGTAGATTGTCCAGGACTTTTGACCGGCCAGGAAGATTAGCCCAGCTATAGCTACAAACGCAGATTGTAGCTAGCTCAGCCTAGTAGTTCAGGATAGGGACCCTTGACTTTTTGCCCAGATGGGGTCACTGGGGGTAATGAGAAAATTCAGAAACAATTTTGGACATGAGTAACTCAAAGTTGAATGCAGATTGTATAGACTGGCCATTTTAGAAAGTTGTCCATCTCCAAACAGATTTAAGATTTGCCAAGCAATTTTTGAGATATGTATTAATGATTTCAATTTAACAATGAATGTTTAAAGTCATTAATGCTATGGAAGCTGTAGGTACTGAGTTGAATTGAATTTAAAATTAAGAGGCTTCCTTGTCAAGAACATAAAAACGTGCACCAACTTTTTCCAGACCAGAAACTGGAAATTCTCCATAGACATTCTCTAGAACATTACCCCAACCCAATGACATTAAATTTTGGTTAAATTTTATGGAATAAAAATTGAGTTCTACCTCTCGAAAAACTTTAAAATTTGAAGTCAATGGGATTTAGCATAGGGACGAAAACTCACAGAATTTATTAGCTGTTTTAAAAGTAATAGGACAATTTTTTTTAAGAAATGAAAAATGTCTGAGGCACTAGAAAAACATTTAAGTAATGATATACAAACAGAATTTTTGGGATTCATTATTTTGTTTTTGAGTTTACTTCTTGCAAAGTACAAACGAGAATTTACATTGAGCGTAATGTTAAAAATTGAGCCACATAGGATTTTGTTCCAATTGGAAATTTTACAAGGAACCCCTCTTAAAATTAAAGTTCTCTTCAAGCGATAGACTTTATTTCAAAAGCATGCATCTACCCGAAATGCATATTTTACAATAGTAAATACTTACATCCGAAACATAGCAGAAAATGTATTTTCATGAGTACCAGCCTCCGGTCAATGTGAAGCCGATTAGTCAGTTTGATCCACATGCTTTGCTTTTTGGGTCCACCTTTATCTGCCTCCATTTTGACAAAGTTAGTCTTCTAAAATAAAACTGCAGACATTATAGGCTACTTAGTCAGCAAACATATTGTGGACAAGTTTTTTATTTATGTCGAGGATGATCAACCTAGAAATCTTTCTCCTTCTTATCGCATTGTTTTTTATTCATGTCACGGATTTCAACATTTTTTATCGAGCTTCATTTCGGATTCCATCAAATTAACAATGAATACGCGTTTAAAATTCAGCCAATGATGAATTTAGCTATTAGACAGAACCCTTGACAAATGAGGATAATATTAAAATATCTCTGGGAAAACTGAAAAATTAGTCATCCTTTAGGTTCTTTGCGTTACAGTCTATGCCTGAACAGGTCAGGGATTTTTAGCGCAAACTGTAAATTCCTAGAATGGGGTACCGGTACTAGAAAATCTTGAACTTTACAATGTTTCGTAGAACTCGGACGAAAATCAGACAAGTTTATTGTAGTTTTAAAATAAATTTAAAAAGGATAGTATCTTCATTGGTTTGCTGTGTTTTTTACAAATCTGAAATATTTGTTGTCTGCTGAAATCCTTTTATTTTTTGGATAACACATACGATATTCTGGAAAATAAACACTGAATATGCTTTATAAAAATAGTGATATTCATAACGAGGATTTACGAATTAATTTCAAAGATATGGGTAAGTGCTAAAATAATCAAAGGAAAAAACTTATTTCTGCAGATAACAAATATTGCGGTTTAAAAAATATAAAATACTGCAAACAACAGTTAATTTTATTCTGGCTAGCTACTGTTTGGTATAAACAATAATCATTTTTTCTGCAAAATCAAACCAATTTTGTATTAATGTGCCTTTGAAATTGAAACAATATTTCTTGTCGCCCGGAATAACCTCCCGTTAGTAACCCATGAAGCCTATAAATTTGCTTACCTAATTTTGACTGCGCTTGTTGAATTACATGTATCCAATTTCATTCACATTGGCAATAATGTTAATTTGTAGCAGGCCTAGAACTAAATAGCACAGGTAGTTTGTTGTTGGAAGCCAGGTTAGCAATAATATGAAACTTTAAAAGTGAAGAAGCGCTATTAAACACCGAAAAATGTGGAAGCAAATGCATTATTAGACGATCTGTACGTCACGAAGACTTTTATTACAATATAGGAGATGCAAAAAAATGTGTCCTTTTTAACAAATTTGATGTAACCTACCATTTGAGCCTTTTGTAATATTTTAACTCGTGTTTCTGTGGAAACAGTACAAGTACAGTACCTGGCCTTGCAAAATACCGAAAACCACCTATTCATTACACGTAAATAATGCCTATTATAAGTAATTTAAAATTCACAATGAACAAAAATGTAAAAAAAACATGATTTTTTGACTAGCCACACTCAATGGAATCACGATCAATTTGTGACGAATTTGAAAATTATGGCAGACAGCCGAGGTTAATTTATTATGAACTTTATTATTTAAGTTGACACCACTAGTTAATAAATTAGAATCTTTGCGTTCCAAAAACAAGGAAAGATTTTAGTTTTCCTCCATATCTTATAAGTTACCATAAATAATGAAAGCACCCACAATGTTCTCAATGTCAATGGAAAAGTACACTTAATTCTTAATCTATATTATACCTTTGTTAGGTTTCTATCAAGGCATCTAAAAATGTTATAAAATCCTGGTACTATAGCTTAGCCACGTTTTGGAAAAAATATGGCGGAATCCTGTGGCTTTCTACCAAAATGGCAAATAAAGTCAAGTGCATTATTTTTGCCAGGGATGACACACTTCCTACCAGCAAAAACAGCCATTTGCTGGGATGGAATCACAAAATTGTTAATTTTAAATTGAAATAAGCATATTAATAGTGATCCTGTGAGATTTTGTATTTTTCAATTTTTGCATTATTAAGACACAAAACAACACCAGAAAATTTAAAGCTTCAGTAATGAAGCTGATTTTTGCAGAAATAGAAGCCAAACTAAGTACATGTAATTTGCTGTTTTTAAAAAATGACAGTCAGTTTTAAAATCATAGTTGATTAAGGAATGGGGTATCAGGACTGGAAATACATGTACATACATATCAATATGTTCTGCTCATGTTAGAATACGTTGAGCAAGTTTTTCTTCTCAGGCTAGGGGAATCGTTGCCTTTAATTTGTTTGATTTATACTTGGTTTATCCACCGCCTCATTTTGACTTGTTGTTCAAAATGGAATGACCTCTTAATACGACAAAGCATAATAAACTCTTAGTTGCTTATATTAACTTTGAATTTACGATATTAACTCTGCAATTAATCCTAAATGGATTGCTGAGCTTATGCTGAAATTTAATAAGACAATTGCCACATTGCATTGCTCACACCTTTTGGGCATGCTTATTTGAAATTGCATAGAAGCTATTATCCTCAATTTAGTATAAGCTGGAACCAAAAATCTGATTGCCATTTTTTCCCTGAATTAACTAAATTAGATTGGGATCAGTAAATTAACTGCTGAATATTTCACTGATTCTAAATAATACCACGTCCATTTCTTTCAAAAGAAAATCAGCCTTGAAAGTCGTGTAATTGCCGATGATTGCCGAGCAGTGCCAAGGCTGTTCTGTTTGTCCAGGATAATGTCTAACCTTTTTAATATAATGCAAATTATTATCAGAATAAACAACAAAACAAGGAGGAAGTATAAACCATTACAAGTACCTGTGTTTTGATACATTATTATATATAAAGGGTATGACATTGCACTTGGCAAAGGCTTGTCACCGTAAATAAGGGTGCTTCACATTTGGGAAATAACACTCAGAAGTTCATAAAGACATCTTTTTCCATGCTGCAATAGTGTCTTATTCTTATTTTATAATTATTAACTAATTGCAGTCCAAATCATTATGTTGGGAACCTATAGAGCTTTAATATGCAGGTATATATTAGATAAATTTGCTGGGCAATCTATCCCCCTACCAAATGGCATTTACTTGCAGATTCTAGACTACTGAGTTGAATTATGAAAAACTAATAAATTCTGCCGAATTAAAAAAAAAATGTTTAATTTTTTGGTCCTACTCAATTTAGGACTTTGTATTTACATATCTGGACAAAGCCAATTCAAATAAGTGTAATCAAAAAATTCTTTTTTCTGCTCAGAAATGGGGAAAGCATTTAGGTTTAATAGTGGAGCTAACTCTAGGCAAATTTAGTTTCCGTATTAGATTTAATTAACTACTCGTATTTGAGGCTGAATGCAGTTCTGTTAAACACCCAAGTTAAACACAACTAATGATGATTGAATCTCAAGAAATACAAATTATTTATTAAAATTAAAGCTAGCTCCCTTCAGCAGTAAGTTACATACTACAATTACTATATATAATAATTTGAATAGTAATTGTTCCATTAAAGATATGTGATGAGGATGCCAAAATAGTTAATTTTGCCTTGCTCAATTTGTGTCGGATTCAGGCACATCTTTAGGCATTTTTTGATCACCTGTAAATTAGCGAAGACATAATTTGTAGTTTTAACAGGAAATTTAATGTTTAAAGAACATGATTAAGAGGATTCCTTGAAAAATTGCCAATTGGAACCAAATCACATGCAGATTCAAATTTTACATTAATGCCAATGAGGCTTAGGCTAAAAAACTAAACATATGAACGTAATTATTTTTGGCTATTGTTGCTGAATTGTGGTACTAGTTTGTGAAATGTTTTTAAGATTTTTAAAAT
>JAQFXX010000144.1:0-10460 GCA_034693985.1 Nemasoma varicorne
TATTAGACGATGGAATGGTCTTCCCAACGATAGTCCGAATTTACAGTTAGGAATCTCGAGGATTTTCCCCTACATCTTGTGTTTTACAAGAAGTCTTTTATAAGATCTGGTAAATTAACATCATACGGACCAATTTTTGGGGGGGAATTGGACGGGTGAAATAGGTGACAGAACAATAGATCCTAAGTTAGCTATGGTTGGACACCAAACAAGCATTCTTAAGTTATGGTAAGGGAAAAAATGTATTTCCTTGGGAACTATAAAAAAAAATGAAAAATGTGCAAAGCTACGGGGTGTCCAGCCCACCCGCTACAAAGATAAAAACTCTTTAAGATTTCTAACCAAAAAAAGGAGAACAAAATTTTAATAGCTCAAGGTTCTACAAATGAATGTTTTCTTTCGGTACTGAAAATTAATTAAGATTGTCCAGTTGATCTTTCGAAAAAAAAAATAAGGATAAAGAAAACAGAAAACATGTAAGAGTGCATGTACTGCCATAGCTAATCCTTAACACATCAAAATTTACGAGTGTTTTATTAATGCCACTGTTAATGTTATTTTGCACCGATACAATCTGCAGTTCAAGCCCACAGTGTTGAAATTGGGCGATCGGAAAGCTGGACCTCAGTTGAAAAGTTGTCCTCATTTTATTACAATTGAAAATTTAGAAAAATTTGTAAGGTTCGGACTTTTGATATTGCAATAAGGCTAAAAAACATAAGAAATTAAATTAAAAAGTTGTGAAGCAAATTAGACTTTTCAAACAAAAACATAGATAAATTCTCCGGCTTTGATAGCAATGATTCCCATTCTAAATTGTGGAGCATTTCGGTCACACTATCTGTTCTTTGAAAGTTGCCTATTACAAATCTTGCAGCCATACACTTGACCAGATCCTGCTGATGAGTTACTTGGTATATCAAAGTCAAGAGCTGAAGAGAATGAAAATCAATCAATAATTTTAGACTTTCGGATAGACTGCTAATATCTGATACAGTATATAATACTATAATATTCCCCATTAGCTACACCCAAATTTTCAAATTTTTAATGCTGAAAGCATTGGCTGATTGGTCAATATCAAATTTTCATTCTCTTCTTTTCTTGACCAGAGTATATGGGCTTTCATAAGCAAAGAGATGGCATGTCTTTAATTACACTTTATACTGAGAAGAACCTTTAGCTCACACTGTACATTGACGGTTCTGATTGTTTGTTTGAACGTTAAAGTATCAGGTTAGGGTTTGGTGAATAAGAAGGGCTATAAGAGAGGAGGCTTTATAACTAAAATGTCGTCACTTGTGTACAATATTTTCTGTGACATTTCTTAAAATATATACCATTAAGAAGAACTCAGGCCTGGTCAGGTCAAGTTTGAATCATTAGGGGGCGTTCTAACCTATGTGCATTTCAAATGGAGAGAACTGCAACAAAATCTCGAATCCAGCCTCAATAAACTTTGTAGGTCAATTATTAATGTCTAAATGCAACATTTAAAACATTTCGCAGGGTTTCTTTTTCTTTTTTTTGTCGTAAATATGTTACAGGCGTAAAAGCATAACTGTATAATTTTCATGTAAAACGTGACCTAATCGGGATTTATTTCCTACAAATCTATAAATCATCGATTTCCAGCGTGTCACAGGCAATTTCTCTCTCTCCGGAGAAATATTTATAAATCAAAAAAAATTATAGAAAGATCGCAGGGTTCTTTCTGACCTAAATTTTTGCGCATTTTTAATACTTTTACACGTGCGCCTTGATTTCAACGTAATACTCGGTTGCGCCATCTATGAACAAAACTATTAAACTGCCAACATTTCTAAAACTGTACATTCCATCCTGCTGCCACAGCCGCAGCGGACATGCACCACAGCCGCATTTCAATTCAATTCAGTCCCCCACAGTCAACAATCAAATGCCAAATGGTAGGAGGGCATGTGCCCATCATCAGGAGGAAACTCCCTTGTTAGTAGCAGCTTTAAACGTCATTGTTAAATTGAATTCCTAACTGTAAATTAGAACTATCGTTGGAAAGACCTAACAGCATCGTCTATTAGACGATGGATGCATGCAAAAAGAAAGACTAATAGTAAGCATCCGTTTTAGCTCAGAGCTCAGTCAGGGGGTTAGAATGAACGCGTGCCTACTTCTACTATAGGCCTAGGTCTATATGATTATTAGGAATTAAAATATTAGAAGCTAAATTATCACTAATTGGTAAATTAAATCCGTGAAACAATTAGGAGCAAAACTTCTCCCATCGTTCCCTTAATGAACTCCACTCTGAATTCAATTCAACTCGGCACCCTAATCAGGGTAGCGCTTCGGGTCCCTCACAAAGTATACCATCTAATGTCTGCCATCCAGCGCCCTCTATCATTGTCCACAATCGATCAATGCAATGGATCTTTCCACTTTGATGGACAGGGTTTGGAAATAATTGACAGGAAGTGGTAGTCAGTGAGCACGGGGAAGTTGCCATCCTTCCTATCCGTTGAAAGTGAAGAAAAGTGGGCGACTAAATAAAATTGCTTATGGGGAAGTTATGGCAAACGCACACTGCAATTAATTCAGACACCAAATGACCAAAAAACAGGAAAAATATAAAGAAAAATAAGGCTACATAAATATTTCTGTTCACGATTCTCCATTAACGAGCATAAGACCAACACTGTCTGGAATCAAAAAAAAAGCAAGACTACATGTATAACAGGAACAAAAGAAACCTAGGAGCTATGGTGCTGCCACCGACCCTTGCCTATAACAACTGATTTTTTCCTAATTAGATCAAAACGGCTAAGTTCCCCTGACATCAAATGTTTTTAACATTTATGAACATACATGTAGATTTGTTTCTAAATATCCCTGAATGCCCATTTCGCCGAAATCCCTGATGCACATTTGAAGAACAAATTGGGAACTATATTATGCTGCCCTGTGCTGCCATCTATTAGCCAAACTGCTTATGCAGTTCAATCTGAGAGACTCTCACATGGTCAATATGCAGTTTAATCGAATAGGCCTATTTGTCGTGTCGGCACAGTCGACAAATTAAGTCCGAATGTAGCTGCGTTTGTCAAATGTGAATTTTCTGAAGTTTGCAAACTTATTACTCAGAAAAAAAAAACATAATTTCAGACAATTTTAGGTAAGAATGTCAGAGGAACTTGAAAATTAGGTCTTACCAAATATACAAATCTAGGAAGCAATAAAAATTTTCAACATTATTCTCAAAAGGCAGTGTGACAAATCATCCTTGTAAGAATTTCCTTAATTAAGTTCTGGTTCACATTGTCCTCAGCATAAAGAAGTGTAATTTTAGTAAACACAGGTGAGTATTAACTTTGTGAGGGACCCTAAAACCTAACAGATTGATGTGTTGCGAACATCCTCCTGGCTATTTTAGAAAGAACTGGGCAAATCATGAAGCATAAAAATCGTCTGCTAATTCCTGACGTTCCACCACCTTCAAGCAACCTCCGTTTCTTGTGTAACACAACACACATTTCCAGCAAATGAGGCAGGTACACGAATTGCCGTTGGGATATTTTACACAAAAAAATGTTTTGTGCTATTTACTCTCTCACAACATGACAATGACGCCATTTCTGGTTAGATTCCCGCAAAGGTTGATTGGAGGACAAAGGCAAATTTCAGAAGCTGCAAGAGTTATTATTTTTCTATTTCCCACATGTGCCACCAGTCTTGCGATTTCATTAAGAGGCTTCCTTGTCTTTTGTCAAGAACATAAAAAATGCAAAAAAATTTCCCAGACCAGAAATTGTGGAGATTCTCCATAGATATTTTTCAGAAAAAGTAAAATTAAAATTGCTCATTGATTTTTCGCAACAGAAAATATCTGATTTCCTAGAAAATTACCTTAACCCAATGATATTAAAGTTTGGTTAAATTCTATGGAATGAAAATTGAGTTGAGTTCCTAATGTGGCGCCATCTAACAGCAGATTCTCTCATGTGCCTAGCATGTGACCCTCTTAACCAACAATGCATTATGGGAAAAAACTGACTATCTTTGCACGGAATCCCAGCGTATAAGCTAGCTCATGGGAGACACGCGCACTGCGAGTGGTTACAGGTTTGAGAGAAATTCCTCGAATATGGATATGTGCATTCAAAGTGATAACAAGTTTAGAATTTGGTCAATAGGATTGAATGACCATTTTCTACAAATCCATCCGCATCAGAAAATTATCATTTCTTCGAAAATAATACCGAATTTATGAGTCTGGTGCGAGAGTATAGATTTTGCTACAAAAAAAATAATTGGCAAACATTCAAAAGCAGTCCCTTTGTCCACTTAGCGAACATACATAGAGTTTCTCTTTCACATAGCCACTTAACTAGCTCCACCCCCCTTCCCACTGAAAAATAAAGAGCGCCATCTTGGTCGGTTTTGTTTTGCGAACAGAACTGCAACTAAGGCTACATTTCAGGAGCCACTTTACATGTTCTAGGCATGCGGAAGAGAAATGATTTCAGAGAGCTAGGAGTGAGGAAACAGTATAAGCCCACGGTTCCAAGGTTCTGTCCTGGTACTTGATTGGAGGAAACTGGCTGGATGGATCAATTGAACCCAGGTAGACTAGTGGACATGGTAATACCATGTGGTCAAGTCAAAATTTGACGATAACTATCCCCGATATTTGGGCATCCCTTCCAAAGAATGACATAACTGCCACCATAGTCCCTTTGTCCACAAAGCAAGCATAATGTACATAGGCCTACAGTGAGGGCCAATAAAAAAAAGCCAACTTAAAAAATCTCAAAATGGTTATTTGTTAATGGAATTTCAAGAAAATTTGTACATTTGTATTTGAATAGGATAGAAAAAGAAATATAGGCTACCCTATTTCAATTTGTGTTAAAAATTAGCACCTTTCGGCGAAACTGTTTCAAAAATTGCCTAGCAATGTATTTTTTTTTTCGTTTTACGCAAAAAAACTTATAATTACGTCTTTAAAAAAGAACATGAACGAGGACTATTCGAAAGTAAAGAGAACAACAATATTTGTATAAATCTTCATTACATTCCATTAACAAATAACCATTTTAAGATTTTTTTAATTTGTCTTACTTTTTATTGACCCACCCTTTACAGTTCATTGCACATTGAGATGGCCAGCAGTTTAGATGTGTACGTGCTCTACCATTGGTCAAAAATGGTCACTTGCGCTCAACTGACCAAAGCCACTTAACTACAGTCTATACCACATTGAGATGACCCAAAAGTTTGCTAAAAATTGAAAAATTTGAATTTAAGAGCTTGTTTAGAGCATAGAATTTGCGCACTTGACAGCTGGATGTTGAGACATCTCAATTTGCTATCGACTGTAAAGTCATCTTGTTTTTTTATGGCAAGAACTGCAATAAAGCTAGGCTATATTTCAGGAACCAATCCACCCACTCCAGGAAATATGGAAGAGAAATGATTGAACACATCAAAGAATGAGGAGACAGTACAGTAAAGGGGGAGGATTTTAAAGGTTCTGTCCTAGCATTTGCCTGGAGAAATCTGGCTATACTGTATATGTCCAGGTAGTGGACATAGTGATGCCACTATGTGGTTAAATCAACATTTTACAATAATCATTTCCGATATTTGGGCACTTTTCCCCCAATAAATGACATTACATATTAGCTAAACTGCATGCCACCATGTTTCTTTGGTGGCAGCACCAGCAGGTCTGCTACTAGAATTTGGTATTTCTGCCTGCACCCAACATGGAAATAACTTTTTAAATCCAAATATGAGCGCGGGCCAAATGTGTTTATAAATAAAATGTGGGCTGGTTTGGCCTACTGACTTACATTTTACATTTAGAAAAAGGAAAACCTGATAATAGGTTTCCGCCTACAAACAACCGCGCGACTGCAGCGCCATAGCCAAATGTAGGGCAAGTTTAGGAAAGGAACTGCACGAGTCTTTAATAATAACCAATTTATTCAATGGCAGGGTTTATGACATTCGTGAATGTCGGGGGTAAAAGCAAATACCACTTTTCATTTCGTCGTTCCTCAGTTAATGTCAAATTTTTGTTTCGAATACAAATGAAATTTTTGCCTGTTTTACGATAAAAAACCTAACAGGACTCAATGACATCAGCTGGCTTAAGTCAGTAATGTGGGCGAAATGGAATGTAACCTTTTATCTAACTTTCTTCCCATTTTTATGTTCAGAAAATAATGGTCCAACCAAAGTCACAGTAGAACCTATCGTGCTGCCGATGGTGGCTTATGAAATTTGGCCCTGTGGACGAATCTATGGTGGCATAGCCTATATCTCCTCTTTAGATTTGCAAAAATGGGATTTTTCTGGCGTATGCGTAATGCAATCGTCACACATATACGTCATGGGAAGTTACGTAAATTATGGTCAGATATTTTGAACTTTATCAGGATTGCCAGACACAATTTTCATTTTTAAATTCCCTGACTTTTATAGGTTCTGAGATTGATCTCCAATCTGTTTTCAGATCTGAGTTCCTTGTGTCACAATAAACACACTATAGGTGAGTTTTTATAGCGCCCAACTTCAAAGGTCAATAGTTTTTATGGTGCCACAATGTCACAGATTTGATGATCAGGCGCAATGTGTCAACACATTACAGCTCATTCCACATTGAAATATGGCCAGCAATCGAGATGTTACGCACTTTTCCATTGGCCATTTGAGTGCACGTGACCATTTTTGACCAATGAGAGAGCGAGTAACATCCAAACTGCTGGCCATCTTAATGTGAAATGAGCTATAGATACAGAAACGTTTATCAATCGAAAGTCCTAGGGATCGCAAATAGGATAAAGAAGATGTCAGATAAACTTTCCCTTATTTCCCAACTTTCTACACTTCTTTTAGAATCCCAGACTTTCAAATTTTTCCTAAAAAACTGTGGCAACCAGTTTTATTAAATTTTATTTTGGTGAAACATTACGAGTGACATATACGGATTAATAGTATTAAAGTTCAAATCAGAGCACCATAACTTACGTAACGCGCCGTAAGGCAAGAAAAACATTCAAATGTGAATCTGGCGTAAGCACCATAATCCCCTCCCACACTTAATCTTTCCCTTTCTTATCCAATGATTTCCTTAGCCAAAGGGGGCTACAAAATGAAACCGGTTCAATGAAGAAAGATTTGCTTTTGACGATCATCAAACACAATCTGCTGTAAATAGGTTAAGGTCGAAAGATGAGCATTTTATCGAACTGATCCTAAACTACAAATCTCTTCCGGTAGATGGCGCCACCACAATTTTCTTTTGCCGAAATCACCGAAAAATGGGTCGCCCGATTCATATCACTCATTTCTATTTTTAGAAAGGAAATATTTATATCTTGAGGACCCCCTTAAGCCTGATTGAGGAAGCTCGAGTAGCGCCACCTATAAAAATGGATGTGCGTAATCGAGGCTAATTGGGTCGAGCAACTATAACAGGAGACGCCATTATAAGGACAAATACAAAGTAGAAAATTTTTGCAATTTTGCCAAAAAATTAGCTCGTCGATTTTTTCTGGTGCCAATCTGAGGCTAGCCTGGTTCACAGACCTTATTTTCGAATGCTTTATCCTGCCCTTGGATAATAAACACAAAAGCCTTTACAAATATTTGGCAGTGGTCCCACCCCCGACACGCACATATGACATCACGGACACAATGATTGCACCTGTGTACAGTGGAAATCACTAATCTATCCATCCCGTTTAAAGTAGGTAAAAATCATGTGACCGCACAATAACAACAATGCTAAATCAACAAATTGGACATATCGGCTCATGAAATAAGTATATCAACGCCGGCCATGCATTAGAAAACTCAGGTGGCGCTGAGTTCAGGCAACCCTTCAATTCCAAGTAATTTTTGTTTGTCCTTGCTAACTAACCAATGGACTATTGCAGTAGGTATAGGGGCCTATTATACCCCTAATCAACGTATAGGCTACTGTATAACAAATATCAATCATATACTGTATAACAGGAGTGCCGAGTCACTCGATCTAG
This sequence comes from Nemasoma varicorne, assembly GCA_034693985.1. NCBI lineage: Eukaryota > Metazoa > Arthropoda > Diplopoda > Julida > Nemasomatidae > Nemasoma > Nemasoma varicorne. The sequence continues at coordinate 8,025 of JAQFXX010000144.1, forward strand.
CAGAACCATGCTATAAAGAAAATAACCAATAAGAGAAAGACTATTCATAGTAGTGAGTGATAATGCCCACACTTGAGTTGTCTAGTAGGTCCAATTACCCCCTTCATCAGGGCACCTTTCAGTCAGGGAATAAAATCCTATTTGGTATAATCCATTCAAAACTAGATCAATCCAAGAGGTTTAAATGGACCAATCAGATCACATTAGATGTTTGGCATTAGTTTTTCTGGTATTAAAAATTTTAAATTGCAGGTAGTGGTTAGCCTTGGAAGATACGCCAGATTCACCTTGAGATGCACCACAAGTAATGCTCCAATAACAGCAGCAAATAGAATTTAAATATTCCCAAATTGAACTTATTTTCAATATAGTATAGGAGGGCGGTATGAATGTAAAAGCCTACAAAGTCCGACAGGCCTCATCAGTCTAACTGACAACTTTAATACCCTGGGCACCATTACACTTTAGCTAATCTAGTTCATGTAGAACTAGATTTGCCTAAACTAATAAAGGTTACAAATAACAGTGGACACATTTCCACCTGACGCCAACAAGTTTAATGTATGGAACTCTCGATGGAACTGGAAAATCGAGCGGGAAATATCCCAGCATGCATTGCACTTAAACATACAGAAAAATGGAGCCTGCATAAACCAAAAATAAGATAATCTGATGTATTTACATCACTTGAACACTATAAATATCGCTGCTACATTTAAACTAGTTCAATTTCTTAAACTAGTAGTGGAAAGAAGTTGATCATTCAAAACTAGAACAACACTCTCGACAACACTACTTTCAAGTAGGTGAATTAAAACTAGGCAGGACATATTACGTTTACTAATTTAGAATAACAGCTTAATCTAGTTTAACTTGTGCGAATTTTCCCCACAGTGGGCAAACAGACGAAGACCAAGGCGGTTATGCCTCAATCTTTTTACACATCACTCGATTTTACTACACCGTAAATAAAAATAGTCCCGAGTGAGTGTCACTTGGTACGTAATTAAAACAGAAGAAGTGAAAAAAAAAAAAAAAAAAACGGTGGTTGAGTTCGCAAATAGGCTCTCAATTCAACAAGATGGCCGCCCAATTGACGTCACTCGGATATTGGCCACATTCATTTTCAAAAAGGTTTTCTGCAGAAACCAATGCAACAACAGTCGATAAAAAAACCCCCTAACTTGTCAGTCAAGTGAAATGAGGCCATGGTCACCCGCGTATTGATACACATAATTTAAAAGCCATGCGACAAAACTTCATCGACGACATGCAAACTCGATAGTCAAATTTCGACTTCGATACATTATAATTAAAATTAATCCTGCTAAGTCATTAAATAAGTCTGAAGCGAAGAACAAATTAGAATTGCTAAGCTAAGACGATAATTAATTTAGAATCATTAAAAACAGAAAATATCCCACCGCCATCTGTTGACAACTTTTAAAGCTTGCTGTGAACGCGTTAGCACCACCTACCGTTGACAATTTTAACAAAAAACGACCAAATTACTGTAAACACACTTGGCGCCACACTGGGTTCAAAATTGTTAGAAATTCAGTTTAAGTCATGAATGAAATGGGAGAATCCCTCCTGAATGTGGGAATTACCACCTACCGTGTGGCATTTACTTGCTGACAGTAGGGTACTGAGTTAAAATTGAATGGTTAGTGTATAGTTTTTACAAAGGTGTCCAACAAATATTAATTATACAGGAATTTCCACACCTTAAAACAGGACTGTTGGAAGGGGGACTTTTTCAAAATTTGGCTCGCCATTGGCTCAATATCGAGCCTGCCGTTTGAAAGCAGTTTGTTACCTTATATTATCTTATCGAAAGGCTTTAATAATCAATTGCCAGTCTGCAAAGGTACCCCCTCTAGTGGCGCCATCTCTGGGTCAATCATGCAATGCTGTCTCATGAATTGATTAGGGAAACTGAAAACCAAAGTCGGAACAGTCGACCTGGGAAACGAACCCTGGTTTTCCCATCGTCGTCTGCTAAGTGTCAGGCCACCTTTTCTTGAACCGAAGTGGAATTACCACTTCAGAAAATTTCCACCAGAGGTCGATACCGACCAATCACAGCTACCAACTTTCTTTTCCGAATCTCCCAATAACAAGGTTGTCACGCGCAGGGTGTTGGTCAAGGACCCAATTTAAGGTGTTCAAAAGCCAAAACAGACAGGCTAATTGTTATAAAATCCACCCACACCATTGTACAGAGTGGGCCCACCAGTGCTATGCATGCAGGAATGAGGGGCTATTTGGCACTAGCCTTGCCCTCTTGGGCCTTGAACGAAACAAGTACTTTCCGCGATTACAGGATTTACAGGTTGAGAAAAAAAATGAAACAATACTTAGGGACAAGAGAGCAGATAATAGGGCAATCCGTAACCTTCGTGTGATTTTGGTGCACCACTGCATATAGCCCCC
>JAQFXX010000145.1:0-10445 GCA_034693985.1 Nemasoma varicorne
GTCATTTAAGCATCCTCCTGTTCATTGTGCACATTGTCTTACGGTGTCATTTAAGCATCCTCCTGTTCATTGTGCACTCGCATTGCTTTTGATAGGTAAATATTCAAAGAAATTTGTAAAATGTCCTTAATCTGAACTACTAATTCCTCTATATATCTTAGTTAAACATGTATATTTTCATTAATTTTTTAAGGATATATGCTTGGTGGATACCTAATTTGGATTGATTGAAAAACGCTACCCAAGAGTCATTCTGTTCATTGTGTGCTGTATTACATTCACCTGGTAAAAATCACTACCTTTCATATTATTTTAAAAAGTTCCTTCAACCAGTCAAATAGGGTAAAATTGCATTCAGTTTAATAATGTGTTGTTGTGAACATGCTTGCCACCACTTAACTCAGGGCCCTCCCCCAGGAAACATTATTACAGCCAATGCCAATCACCCAAAAAGTAAGGTTAAATGAGGACTGAAAACACATTTGCAAAAGTGAACCGATTCTCGGAAGATTGTCTGAAACATATGAGACCATAACCAACTTAGCCATAATTGTATCACCGCACAAGTTAGACACCCGTATTATTTATTTGCCACATTGCACAACATTAAGTAAAATTATTTTAACGATAATTAAAAGGTTAGGGCATGTTAGGACAAGTGTAATACGAGGGGCGGTCAAAAAGTAGTGAACTTTTGCTGTTTGATCGAAAACCAGATATACAAAAAAACTGAGATAGCCATTAGAAAGAGCATGTCTTTTATATTTTTTAACATAGTCTCCAAGTTTGTTGACACATTTGTCCAAACTTGTGACATCCGATGCTGTTGGGCGCTATCTGCATAGCCAGAATGACGCGTTTTACGAGAGGGGTATAGTCAATCTTGTCACACGTTGGGACAAACTTGTCAACAAACTCGGAGACTGTTGAAAAATAGAAAAAGACATGCTATTTCTAATGGCTATCTCAGTTTTTTACATCTAGTTTTTAATTAAACAGCAAATGTTCACTACTTTTGGACCGCCCCTCGTATATCACCAGATAGGGAATTAGGAAGAGAACCCAATTAGTTAATGTGTGGGACATAACAGCAAAACATATTTAGAAGAAAGATTGACAAAGGGTAGGGGCTTTCTTTAAACAGGATAGGGCTCTTAATTTTAAATAGGAATTGATAACAATGAAAATGGCAATTTTGTATAAACAACACCCACTGTCCAATTCTGATAACTTATGTGACAATCGGGATAATTAAAAGGTTAGGCAGTGTTATTACAAGTGTAATATATCACCAGATAGGGAATTAGGATGAGATTCCAATTATTTAATGTTTATAACAGAGCAAACCCTATTTAGAAAAGGGCTTGACAAGGGGGGGGGGCGCTTTCTGTAAACAGGATAGGGTTCTGATTTTAGATAAAATGTGATAATAAAAAATGGCAATTTTGCATAAACAACACCCACTGTCAAATTCTGATAAGTTATGTGACAATCAGGATAATTATAAGTTTGGGCATGTAAGGACAAGAGTAATATATCACCATATAGGGAATTAGGATGAGACCTCAATTATTTAATGCGTAGGACATAACAGTAAAACATATTTAGAAAAGGGGTTGACAAAGGGTGGGGGCTTTTTTAAACAGAATAGGGGGTAATCCGGGGTAATCGGGGGTAATCTGAAAACAGTAAAATTCATAACCGAGATATGAAGGCTGAAGGAAGACAAAGCCAGGAGGCAAACAAGTCTTCGCAGAATAGCGAGGGGTATACATGTATTTTTAAAACTTGTGCCAGGCTAGAATGGCAAGTGTGTAGTAAGCTGGCACAGAAGTGGAAATACCAACTATTCCTCATCTTGTCCAGAAGGCCAAGGCAACCCACTTTTATTGCTTAGGTGTTAAGGATTTTATTATTAGAGGTTACTTTTTGGGAATTCATATGGACCACTTCTACTGGTAAATGATTATAGAAATAAGCTTTAGGTTAAAAAGTTAGGCACGTTAGTATTTTGTATTGTTACAATGTTTCGATTATAAGGAAATAAACCGAATCTTCACAAATCCTAGCTGATCATTTACTCCCTATAGGTTTCATTAAGAATAATACTTAAAACAGAATGGTCCTTAGGAATTAGGGGATTCACTTTACACAGCTTTAGAGGATAGAAACAGGAACCTCAATTTATACGTGACCTTTGTTTGGTGGGCCAAAAAGGAGGACCCGCATTATAACTATTTTTAGTTACTAAATTACTGTTAGCCCTGTTTTATTGCCTGTCCCAGATAAGTAAAATTGCACATTTTAAGTCTAAAAAAGAAAGTTGATTGAAATTTAAATGTTGATCAAATTCCTTGTCAACATTCTGGTGATGTCAAAAAACTTCCATTTAGAAGAATATTTTTAATCTAAAATACTAATTTGAACTAAACGAAAGATTTGAAAAAAGCCAATTTCCAGTTTCAAAAGCAAGACAGGTTAATTCTTTTATGGATTATCTTCTGTGGTATATTCCTACTGGGTAAATTTGTCAAATTCCACATGCAACTTGACTGCTTAGTTCAAATCTTTTGTTTTGATCAAATTAGTGTTTTAGATTTAAAATATATTTCTGAATGGAAATTTCTTTTAGGATTGGACCTACAATTAATAAACGTCTTGTTGTACATGTATATCTATAGTTCCAAAAAATTCCAGCAAGGAAATTTTAAGTGGTGAATTTATGCAACCATCCCATGAAATAAAATGTCACATAAATGTTATGCTTAATTAATAATAAATTAACTTTTTTTTGGTGAATAACTTGCTGTTTGTGTTTATTGGTCAGACAAGGCAAAACATGTGAATAGATATGAAAAGGCAAGTATTTCTTTAAAATGACGACAACCCTCAAAATTTTGCAGTTTGTTTTACAAAATGCTTGCACTTATATTCTTGTCCCAGTCTACCACAGTGGTTATTCACCACGATAATGCTATTTTAATACATTTATACCATACTTCATCTACCACAGTGTAGTTTTTGGCAAGAGTATGTTGTAATCCAATTTGATTATGAGATCGCAAAATCAGCCTTCTGATTCTGCAACCTGTTCCTATTTGAAACAAACCTTTTAATGTTAGAGACTTAAAAACTTTGTGGTAAACACATTTTCCTATGGAAAACTAAATTGTGACGTCACATTCACTGGAAAAGTTCAATTTGTACGCGGTCCTGGTTGGAAGGATGAGTACAAATTGAACTTTTCCAGCGAATGTGACATCACAATTTTGTTTTTCGTACAAAAATATCCTTACCACGAAGTTTTTCAAAGTCCCTATTGGTTTTGTTTTAACGCCATATATTTTTTAATCCTCCTTAGATTTAAGTCCTAACAATGCAAATGACTCAAATGGTCTTAAAAAGCTATCAGAATTTTTATTTAAAACATTTGATTTTACGAAATGGGAACAAAATTTCAAAAATGCGGTTTTTTAAACAGTTTTAAAAATAGTGCTGGTAGTGGTAGCCGATATCCCTATTCCAATTGATTAGATACACTGTTCTTGAATTTTATTTCATTATTATTAGTTTTTTTAAATAGGCGTGAGATGATATAAAGTCCAATGGTTTACTTGATGAATATATATAACATTTTTCATTGTGCAGTATAATTTTTAAGAACATTTCAACAGGTTCCTCTACCAACAATTTAGTTTTTAATTTTCCTGACCACCTGATGCAGATGAAATTAGTCGAATTTTAAACCTCCATTATTATTTCAGGCCTTTCTTTGTTTGCTAAACATGTCTGAAGCTGTAAATCATCTAACAAACCCAGCATTCAAAATGGACGACTTCACCTTGTCCTGCCATATCAATGCCATGCCTGTGAGTGGGTTAGTGGATACTGGTGCCGAGTGCACAGTAATATCCAGTAGCTCTGTTATCAAACTGGGCTTAGAAGATTTGTTAGTGCCAACTGATGGAAAACTTTCCCTGAGATCCGCCAATGGTGCATTATACGTCCCAAAACACATGCTGCAAGCGGCAGTGACCATTGATGGCCATGCAGGTTTCTCGCAGAAAATTTACGTCTATGATGGGGACCAGGGAATTCTATTTTTACTTGGTAAGGACTTCTCCAAAAAAGCCAACCTCCTAATAGATTGTTCCAATGGTAACATTCTATTTAATGATCCGGAGAATATCCAAAACGCACATGTCCTGCCACCAGGTAAGACTGTTCAATTTACTGTCACGAAGCCAATTTTGCAAATCCCAATGATGGGTAAGGGAAGACGTAAGGGAATTTTGATAACCACAGAAAGTCGTAAGTCCTTACACACCCGCCACTGTCTGCGTAATCGCGGCAATCACTTTTTTATTAAATTCAAAATCTTTAGCCAGCGATGTAATGGGGTGGTTACACGTAACCGCACCCAACGGTTCCGCGCAGCAATGAAAGAATATCTCCAGGTTGCTGTTCACCAGTTCCTGGAAAACAATGCTTTCCTGCTTAACCTTGAGGAATAGATTTGTTGAGAAATATCCTGTTGTTTCAAAAAAATACAAAAATGAAAGAGTTCAGGAGTCTTAATTTTGAATAAAGTTAATCAAAAAATAAGGATTACAAATGCAGGCTGACTTGTTACAATGAGAAGAATCTCCTCTCCTTAATCAATCCTAGGAGGCTTAAAAATCTTGAAGATCAAGCAGCAAAATTGTATTTGTTGTTTTTATGGTTTCGTTGATTTTGCAAATTAAAACCAGAATCAGATAGCGGTGGTGATGTTTGGTTAAATTTAGCTCTCAATGTAGCTCCCTTAGATGCCCGTGTTAAACTCTATTAAAACTGGATCTTAGTAAATGAAAACTATTTAAATTAAAATTTATAAAAATAAAGCTAATTTTGATAGGTATCCTTAGTTATTAAACAAAAAAATGAAATTATTTCTAAAAAAACTTACAAAAAAACTTAACAAACATATTATAATACACGAAAATCTAAAGAACAAAAAGTTAACGTGTGCGTTTTCTTTTTTTCCATATATAGATTTATTCTAAATTATTTCGTCTCATGGTTATGAAATTTTACAAATATATTGTAATATAAGAAAATGATTAAGAACCAAAACCTTAGCTTATGCACTTATTTTGTTAAACATTGATTCGTTTAAAAAAATAACTGTTTGAATCCATTAGATTCAATGATTGAGCTTTAATTGCGTAAGATTATGTATAAAATGAGTTTAACATGGGTATCTGCGGTAGCTATATCCAGCGCTTGACACAAAATCTAAGATAATTTTAATGGGAATGTTGTCGGCTTGTCATTCCTCTGTGGCATTATTTGTCTATTAGATGTTTAAATCCTATGTCAGAAATTATGATTATGAATTCCCTTCGTCACCCCAGGCAAATCTTAATGCTTGGTTGCTGTTTTTCTTGCATTGCCAGCAGCCACTAAGGCTATATTTCCGCCGTAGGTGCTGCTGACAATGTAAAAATAAACAATACAAAATGGAGGGTATTTTTAATTCCTTTTTGCCTCACTCATTTAAAACAGGAATTTTATTAAATTCTGCAATGATTTAGCGCTCCCAACCTTCTTCTGAAAGAATAAAAAATAAAAGATAAATTACCACTTGATTTCTTCGTAAAATTGGTCGCTTGTTGTTAGGATTGAAAAATCAAAAACTTTATATTATATCATTGGCTAGTCTGCTTTTACCAAAAATTATTTACAAGCAGTTTTACTATTTTGTGCCAAAGTTTGTTTTTCATTTTTATGAGCAATTGAAAATGAAATAGTATTGTTTAATGGAATCTCAATTCTTTTTTGTTAGATGTGGAGATATATAGGATTCCACTTTAGGAAACACATCTGTAGACGATTTGTAGTCGTAGAAAATCAGTATTCATTAACCCATTTACTTAAAAATGTAAGCATATATTATTTGAATTTGTGGAATTAAATCTGTCCCTATTTCATTGTCAAATGAAAAGAAAATATAAGCAATTGAAAAAACTCAAAGTTGAAGTGAAAATGATTTATTTCAAACATAATGAGAGCATTCAAATTTTGCGCTTGATAATGCAATATGATTTTGGTTATATGTTTCAAGTCATATTTTGCATTACAATTTAGACAAATCCAAAATTATCCTCATTGAAAATTTTACTCAATTCAACAGGCCAGATTTATAAGCTGTATAGGCATATATTATCCAAATATCCATGTGCCTTAATACTGTTTGCCTTAAACCACATTGTTTTATTTTTATTCTTTAAGCTATAGAAATCCATAGCTCAATTTCTCGTTCCTTAAAGGTAACACTGCTAATTTGTTGTTGTTTTTTGTGTAAAATTTTCCTAACTTTGTTATGCAAAAAAATGGAAAATTTAACCATTTTTTCTATTGTGCCTGCGCAAGCATTGCAAGAAAATGCAGTGAAGGCCTAAAGGAAAAATTTTTCTATTTTTTTAAATTTCTAAAGTAAAATGTTGCATATTTTGAATTGAACAATTTCACAATTTTGGAATTTTTTCAACAATATGTTTGCAGAAAATGTTCTTGCTCATTTGTCACTTTTGTTGCTTAATTGCGTTTATCGATTTGTGTATGATAAATGGCTTTTTATGCATTCCTGTTTAATTTTTTTTCCCATTTTCACTTTTGTACTATGCTAACTTGCCAGAGAACTTTGTGCAATAAAACTTGTAACTTTACTCTCATGCGTGCTGTGTTCAGTAGTTAACTATTAATGTTAGTGTATGTCTCCCATGGTGTACAATAGATCAGCCATATGCTGATAATAAAATCAGACTGATATGCCTGGTCAGGCATTGCTTTCCCGACTATGAGTTTTGTTTCACAGTTAGATGTATGTCAAAGGCGTTTTAAATTTGCGATGCCATCAGATTTTAGATCAAAGGATTACCGTATCTACCGTTCAGTGATTTGGTCCAAGTTGGATTACGGCTGGTCAGTGTATGGGTCGGCTAGACCTCCAGTACCTCCGATACCTAGTCCCTCTGCCTCACCAAGCCTTGTGGCTCTGCACAGGTGCCTTACGCACAACTCCAGTATCCAGCCTTTTTGTTGTGGCTTGCAAGCCTCTTGTGCTTTGATGCAGACAATTGTATCTACAATATCTCCCTACCAAATGACATTCACGTGCTAACAGTAGGGTACTTAGTTGAATTGAATTAAATTAAAACCTTACCCAGGTCTGACTAATGCCTCACCACCCCAATTACCTCAATTCGGTTGGAATTTAATTTCTGCTGAAGCAACTGCTTTATAGCTTGGCATTGGCCTTGTTGGATACTGCACTTCTTTTTGACGCACCTGCACCAAATTCACTGTTAAAGAAGCCTCCCTACCCCTTCCTCCCTAGCTGACTATGTTGGTGCTGGTGTATATGTTGGTGCTGGTGTAGTCCTTGTCTCTGCAGAATAGTATGCCATTAGCTCTCAAGCACATAGTATCCTCACACAAAACAAGACCCATAATATATGGAATTTCCTCTCAACCTTAGAGACCCTCTCCTCCTTTGTAATGACAAGTCACCCAGCTCATTGTATGATGGCTCTGCAAGGTACTCTTTTTATGTAAAGACCGTACATCAGTGGGACCTCTTGGCATCAGTTGTGGTATCTGCTGACAGTGTGTTGATTTTTAAAAGACACCTTGATTTGGTGTCATTTTTTTTTTAACCATCTGCCACGGCCATAAGGCATTTGCAGATTAGAACGATGATGATGATGATGTACTGCACTAAGAGGACCAGAGCAAGTTTATAATTTCTGAGTGGTCCATATTTATGTGACTGAAAATTGGATAGGTGTCCTCCCTGATTCATGTGTAGGACGGATGCCACTACATGGGAGTCTGATGGACCTAATGCCAATAAACATTTATACGTTAGATCTACATCTGCTTAGCAGTCAAGTTCTACCTGGTGGATGCCCTGTTGTCACCACATTGGTGAGACTAGTTGTATTGTGTGTGTGGTGGTAGAGGGGTAAACCCTATAACCTATTTTTGAACAGCTGATGCACTTCAAGGTAAGTTTGTTTTATTTTTGTTATAATTTCTGGTTGCTGGGAAGTTAGGGCATGCTTTAACATTACTCCTTGCTGTAGATGAAAGTAAGGCTACATAGAGCTGCACATTTACCTTTTGGTCAAAGTGCAGTTTCCCCCTTTCAGAAGTCATATCAGCCCTATTGCATTACACTTCACTGCACATCATGCCACTATACCTTGGTGTGCCCTGGCCTTTGAGTCTTACCTGAAGATTTTGCAATTTGTGAATGCTAGCTAACTACATTCTTTACAATGTATTCGTAATAATGATTACACTATTTTGATAACTTAATAAAACAACACTAAAGAAAAGAAATATAAATTGAATTAAATGAGTAATAACTAGAAGAAAGACGTGAATATTTAATGAGCACAATATACTTGCGAGTACACTGCATCAAATACTTGCATGGAAATTAGAAGTTTTGTACCTTAATAAAACTGCTTATTTACTTCTTGGAATTAAGTTTCCAATTGCTTCTGTGCCTCTTCTTTGGCATCTCTCATGTGATTTCTCATTTCTTCATGATATTGCTCATCCAAGTTTGTTGAAACTCATGGAGATCAAAATATCCTCCATGCACATTTGATAGTCCTGTACAAACATTAAAAAGTAAGGAGTTTCTTTGGTACTTGTGTGAAGTGCCGAGTTGTGCGCACTTATCACATATGGGATCCATGGTCTTAATCTTATTAATTACCTGTTTTATAATATGAACAGGAATTTGCCAAGGTTTGATTAAACATTTCAGTTGCCCCATTGGCTTGTGGATGATAAACTGGTTTGCACTTGCTTAATCTTAAGCAAATTCCACTTTCTTCATCACATTTGAAACCAAACGTATACATGCCCATTAAAAATGTTTTGGCACACCAAATTATATCGCCACTTGTTCTGCAAAACCTCTACAATCGTTTCTGCTTTTCGACCATCTAGTGCAAATAACTAGTACAAATATGGTTAGAAGTGGCCTTTGACCACAAGGACATACTTTTGTGTTTAACTTGTTGGTAAAGTTCCAATGACATCCAAGATAATATATTAAAAATGCACTAACTGGATTCATTGGCTGAAGAGGTGGTTTGCATTTTCCATGCCCTTTACTTTCTTGGCAACTTGGACAAATGTGACCATAGTTCTCAGTATCCTTTCACAAATTTCCCAACCCTCATAATCATTTTCAATGATTTTACTGTACCTTATAATGAACCTCCTTTCTCCAAGGAGCAATATCCAATTTTTCTTGAGAAAAATTCCATTATTAATTGTCTAGGCAGTAAAACCCTTTCACTCACCTGATTCTAGACTTGATGGTCTTGCCTATCTCACTGTTATTTTCTTCATCTTTAATAGGAATTAAAGGGAGGTTTTTAAAATTAAAAATTTTATTTTGTATGTTATTATTTTTGATGATATATATTTTAAAAATGCACTAACTGGATTCATTGGCTGGGGAGGTGATTTGCGTTTTCCATGCCCTTTACTTTCTTGGCAACTTGGACAAATGTGACTAGTTCTCAGTATCCTTTCACAAATTTTCCAACCCTCATAATCCTTTTCAATGATTTTTCTGTACCTTAATGAACTTCCTTTCTCCAAGTAGGTTTTTCATTTTTTATTTTTCATTTTTCCATTTTTCTTAAGGAGGATTTCATCCTTAATTGTCTAGGCAGTAAAACCCTTTGCACTCACCTGATTTTAGACTTGATGGTCTTGTCTATCTCACTGTAACTTTGTTCATCTTTAATGAGAACTAAAAGGGGGTTTTGAAATTTCAAATTTTATTTTGTATGTAAGTTTTCATTAGTTATCCCCTGGGTTGTATTGTTTTAGTAGAACATGGCTTCTGTTCTGGTTTGCAGTCGATGTGACGATCCTATATAAAAGATGTGTGTAGGGCTGCAGTGCATGGCTGGTTCAAAAAATATTTTTATGTCCTTTGTGTCAGCCTGTCTCTTGTTAATGCTAGTAAGATGAGTACTAACACTAGATCTAAATGAAAATGCCCTTCCTGTCATTCTCACTCCCAGTTGTCTGTTCTTTTCATTGCCAACAATTCATCTTGTGTTGAGGCCAGGACTAATTTTTTTTCCTAATTGTCCTTGTGATTGTCAAGATGAAAATCGGAGTCTATGTGCTCTGGTGGTGGAACTGCAAGCTCCTCAGCCCACCTCAAATGTTCCTGAAGTCATCTCTTCTGTGTCCTTCCCAACTACTTCTGAGTGCCATAAGTTCCTCTCTTGGCGATGAGCTTATTGTTGATTATGATTAGGGTATTTCCCACATGGGAGTTTTCTCCTAATATGTTTGTGGGTATTTTGCCCCCCTACCAAATGGCATTTAATTGCTGACAGTGGGGTACTGAGTTGAAT
>JAQFXX010000146.1:0-10441 GCA_034693985.1 Nemasoma varicorne
GCGTGTTCATCAAGCATACTTGTGATATCGTACATGAATTTAAAACAGGGAAATGTGAGCAAATTATACATTTTTGTAAGTTTTTCTTTTAAAAGTTTTACAAGAAAAACTTTTGAGGTATCTGCATTCATGATACCCACTTAGCAATTAATTTGCTTCAGAAAATAGTTTTCCTGCTGGTTTAAATTAACTACCCTTCCCACTTAACTTTGAGGTGAAATAGCAAAATTTTTAAATAAAGAATTAACCTAATACTAAATGTGGCTTTAAATCTCGTTGAATTCTCGCGAATTCGTGGAAAATCACATTAAAATTTTGCCAAATTTGGGGAAATTTCGCGCATAATTTTGTGTAGTTATCTGGAAATCTTTCACATAATTCCTCAGAATCTTATTGAAATCACCAGAAATCTTGCAAAAACTCATAGAATCTCATTAAGTCCCTCAGAATTGAATCCCTCAGAATCTTTTTGAAATCTCATGAAATCTTGCAAAACTCACAGAATCTTAACTTCCTCAGAATCTTATTAACATGTTACGGAACCACATTGAACATTCATATAATCTTATTGAAATCTTGCAAAATCTCCCTGAATACCTCAGAATGTTATAGAAATCTCACAGTAGCCAATTGAATCCCTCAGAATTTTATTGAAATCTCTTGAAATCTTGCAAAAACTTGCAGAATCTTATTATGTTCCTCAGGATCTTGGCGAAATCTTACAGAATCTTATTGCATCAATCAGAATCTCATTAAAATCTCCTGAAATCTTGCTACATCTCATTGAAATCTGCTTAAATCTTACAGAATCACTTTCAACATCTCACAATCGAATCATATTGAAATCTTGAAATCTCACAGAATCTTGTTGAATCCCTCAGAATGTTATTTAAATCTCCTAATATTTCACAGAATCTCATTGAACATTATCAGAATCTCATGAAAACTTGCAAAACCTCTTGTGATCCAGGCACTTAAGGTTTAGCTAACAATGCATAGAAAGGCCTAGAATGGCAGGTAATTAATTCTATATAATTCCAAACCCTTGCATCTTTAGTTAGAATGTATTTTTCTAGTCCTAACCAGCTAGCAAATGGGTCGAATTTCTCGCGTGTTGAGAAACTTGTATTTAGCCTAATTTCCCAATGATATTATCTGATAATGAGGGTAATAAATAATTTATGAAAAGGGGGTTTAAACAGGTGGACTCTATTAGAAATTTATGATCCAAGTTGAATTACTGCATTTACGAAGTGAAGATGATCTCAGTTGGGAAAGTGACACCAGGGGGAACCCAGTCGTAAAAATATACTGAATTGTGTAACTAAAACCTATTTTCTTGTTGTTTTCCAGCTTCAACTGTAAGTTTAGTTGTATCTTCTACGACGCCAGCAGCAACAGAGGTTATATTCCAAGTACTACCAAATGACAGACAGTTTGAAGACAGTAAAGTGGTAGGAAATGCGAGGATGACAGACTTCCCAAGGAAGTGCTTTGTCTGAGCCACGTTTGGTTGGTTGGTATATTTTATGGTGCTAGCAGCAACTAAGGCTAAACAAGGTTATTAATTAGTCTGCACGTGATTTGGTTGGTATTTTGAGGTGATAGCGGCCACTGAGGCTATATAAGATCGTAATTTGTATTAAATCCTGATAGATTCTGGTTTCGTAAGGATTACAAAACCAGAATTACAAAGGGAATCCTCTTAAAGGTAAGGCCTTTAAAGCCCTAGACATTCGTAAAGGTCGCTAGCGACAGAAACAGGCAAACAAACTCGTTCAAACCGAGTGTCTCCATAGGGATGGCCTTGGAGACGAGTGTTGTTTTTGTTGAGCTTGTCGAGTTCGAAATTCAGCGTCCCGATAAATCTATATGTGAATATGGATCAATAGGTAACGATGGCATCCGTCGTTGCGTTTCAATTGAAAAGCAGCGTGGGACGAAAAGGCAATACGAAACACGGATCTTCATTCGCTGCCGCTGTATAGACAGAAAACAGCGAAACTAGCGGCGAAAGACACCGAAAACGACTGGTTGGTTGTTGGTTGGCCAGTCCCACCTTCTGGTCTTAAAAGAAACTAAAGGTCTATGATGTGGAATAAGCCCTTTTGAATGTGTTGTCCCCCCCCCCCACCATGTAGCATTTACTTGCTGACAGTAAGGCACTGAGTTGAATTGAAAAAAACATGTCTATAGAGAAGCACCTGAATAGCTTGTTTTATTCTCTTGCACATGCTGCATGGAATACTTTCTCACTCCTGCTGCACATGCTCATTCCTTTTTTTTAAAAAAAAATATTGGAATACTTGCTCATGAAAATTTCGCGTGGTTTTACTCTCTTGCACATGATACAGTTCCTTTTTGGAATACTTACTCGTGTGAATTTCATGTGCATTCTTTCCAAAAAGTTTAAATATAATTAGCTCGAGCAAGTATTCTAAAAATGAAAAACAATCACATAGCTTGTGCAAGACGATAAAAAGGATGCTTTTCACGTGTTAATGTATATATATATATATTTGTCCTTTTTTCATAAGTTTGGAATACCTGCACGTGCACATTCTGCATGTGCTGACAAATGCTTGAGCTGGGTCACGTGCATTTATTCTAAAATTCAAATTTTTTGGATTTAAATATTTTCAAGTAAAATTTGAAATTATCGAGGAACTTGTCTAATTCAGGAGTAAGTTTCTCGTTGCGATTACTTTCTCCAGCATTCACAATTAAAAAATGTGGGACCTGCTAATGGTGGATATTGTATACCAGACATGAGCAGCCCAGCCTAAAGTTTAAATTTATTAGTTGATTTTTATTTTCTTCATTTCTTGATTTCGGTATAGTGAATTTATTAAGGGGTAATTTAACTCTGTATCCTACTACTGTCACCCAGTTGGGTTTGCACAGTGGTTAGCACACCTGCCTAGTAATGGGTAGACCAGGGTTCAATCCTAAGGTCGGCTGTCCTGACTTTGGTTTTCGTGGTTTTCCAAAGTTCCTCCAGACGAATGCTGGGACAGCACCTTGAAAAGTCGTCCACGACCGCCTTCCTTCCCACCTTACTGTCTCCTCATTCCTTCCTTAATTCAACCCCTCCTATTTTCCTACATGCCTTGAACATGTGGGTTGGCGCCTGAAATTATAGCCTTGGTTGCTGCTGACACCTTAAAAAATAAAAACCAACCAATCTACCACTGTCAGCAAGTAAATACCATATGGTAGAGGGTTTTAAGTGGACATAAGTGGCAGCACCATAGATATTTGGTTGCCGTTATAATGTAGTTAGTATCTAATGTGGTCGCAATTTGTAAATTGATATCATCTTAACTAGTCTACTGGTCCAACCTTGGGGTGCACCCCCTTGGGTCCCCCCTCTGCTGCTGCAATACCTATAATGGCCGATTTGTTAGAATCAGATTTCTTTCGATTTCACAATCCTAACTAAAACTAAAAAAATATAATGAATTATATATTTGTGATAAATATTAATTTAACTTCCTCATTCATACTGATAACTAGAAATTTCTACTTTTGTCGAGACTTTCCATATTTTAATCTCTAGGGTTGAATTATTCAGTAGATATCTGGTCGGGATTTCATGATTTTTTTAAATCATTTATCTACTTACACGTGTTCAGCTAATGATTGTCCTTTTGGCAAACTTGTCTGACAACACCTCTGGCGGCGTACATTTACATGGTTAGGATTTTTTATCAACGCCCTGAGATACGGGTTTCGGCTAACGAGCACGTATCTAACCCAAGTTAATGTATAAATTTACCTGCCCCTAGTAGACTAATCGCTGATTAACGAATTCCTACCCAGCCGAGTTACGAAATATAGCCTCAGTTGCGGATAGCGCCAAACATTTCTGCCAACCGGAATTTTTTTGGGACAGTAGTCAATAAAATGTCTTTATTATTTATCTGCCTCTGGTGGCTAATCGTTGACTAACGAAGCCTGACCCAGCCGAGTTACGAAATATAGCCTCAGTTGTGGATAACGCCAAAAATGTCGACCTAACCGGAAATTTTTTGGGACAGTAGTCATTAAAATGTCCTTAATATCTATCTGTTTCTGGTGGCTAATCGTTGACTAACAAAGCCTGACCCAGCTGAGACAGGAAATATAGCCTCAGTTGCGGATTGCGGAAAATGTTTTGACCAATTAGAAAAATATTTTGGGACAGTAGTCTTTAAAAATGCCCTGATTATTTTCCTGCCTCTGGTGGCCTGATCACTGATTAATGAAAGCCGAGTCACGTAATATAGCCTCAGTTGTGGATAGCACCAAAAATGCCAACCAACCGGACAAATTTAGGGAAGGAATTCCTTGAAGTTCGATTGTGGGGTAACTTTTAAATCCTTTCACCTTACTCTCTACCCATCTCGATCCAGACTTCGGTTATGTCTATTGGATGGCACCTGAAATATAGCCTCTGTTGCTGCTGGTGATGTATATTGCTGCACTTATATAGCCTCTATTGCTGCTGGCAGCGTATTTATATGGGTTGACTCCTATATCCTTTCACCTTACTCAACTCTCAACCTCGGTCATTGTATCTATTGGTTGGCACTGGAAATATAGCCTCTGTTGCTGCTGGCGACTTAAAAAATACATCTAATAGATTTCCAACATGAAGTTGATTTTTAAATTTAATTATTTCCCTGGAAAAGAAATACCATTTTGCTCTAAAATGGAATATTTGCACGAGAAGAAACAATTTAGAAGGTTTGCATGAGGAACAAAGTGTATTTGGAATGTTAGCATGAAGCGAATGTAAATTTAAGAATGTTTGCATGAGCCGAAAATTAATTTGGAATGTTAGCTTGAGCTGCCGCCTGTGCCCATGGGGCGATTGCACGTGCCTAAGAATTAAGTCACGTGCAATTTTTTGAATTTCGAAATGCAAGTTGCATTGTGGGGATTTTTTAGCGATTAGTTTCCTGACGCAATTTGCAAATCTAGGCACAAATGTTGCTGACGTTGTTTAAATATTAATCAGTAAAGGAATCTGTGACGTCATGGGGGAACCTTTTTCGCACCTTCAGGCCTCCAAATTAATATTCAACTCGTGCGTGCGTAAACGTATTTAAATTTTAGCAATATTTATATAATGCTTGGTTAGGGTTTTGGGTTTCTTATCAATTCTGATATTTTCTAGCTTGGTGCTAGCTTATTGGATAGATTTTCTCGCTTCATACAGTATATTCTGGTATTTTTTGCTTTCTCACTAGCTTAGTCTCATTAAGTACACGGTTAGGATTTCATTTCTTTATCTCTAGGCCTATATATTCTGCTATTTTTTTTAGCTTTGTCCTAGCATAGTCCCATTAAACGCTTGGTTAGGATTTCTTCTCTTGAAAGATTCTCTCATATTTTAGCTCTGCACTAGCTTATTCCCATTTAATGTTTTAAGATTTTTTTTCTTAAATTTTTAGATATATTTAACTTGGTCCCTGCATAGTCCCATTAAATGCTCGGTTAGGATTTTTTCATTCAACTGTATGTAGTAGTTCCCCATATTGCACCTAGGTGGCTCTGCATTTCCAATGTTGATTGTCCATTATCAATAGTATAGTAACGTCAGAAGTGTCACAACTGTAGTTCTTTTTTCCCCCATTATTTGCTGAGTAAGTATGATGCGCCGTATAATTCTTCCCTATTTCCTAACTATGTAATGATTATGCATGTGCGTGCTAAGGTGCTCTATTGAGGTGCTTGTGTAACATTTAATAATATAGCGACAGGAACACGTTATTAGGACTATAAAAACATCTATTTACAATGCCAATTGTTAGGCCTGCTATTAGGAAATGGAATCTGGATTATGTTGGTTAGGATCGGACGAAAATAATCGAAGGGATGGTAGGAAGCTAGTCGATTCAGTTGGCAAAGGTTTTTTTCCATTATTGAAATGTTTTCCAACTAGCCAAGGTCCCGATTGGCCAATATCTATCTATATTGGTTAGGATTAAGGATATACTAAAATTTCAATGGTTTGGAACTCGGTTTGGAATATGTGTGAACTTACCTTTCGTAAGCTAAATTCATAATGGTTAGGATCAAAGATTCAAGGGTTTTCTCTTATACAGTAGAATTTTGTCTTACACTTTCTCTGCTTTAAGCTGGTTAGGACAAATCTACTTGTGCTGATCAGGAAAATTCTCTGCTTACAGCTCGTTGGGATGAATTGAGGATTCACAAGTGTCATTCTTTGTTGGTTAGGAAAGCTCTGCTTTTAGTTGGTTAGGATAAACTGAAGATTCACAGTTAGTTCATTGTTGGTTAGGATTAAACTCAGCTTTGTAGCTGGTAAGGATGGATTAAAGATTCCCAGAGGACCATTCTTTGTCGGTTATGATCTACTTGTTCACTGGTGCTTATCTGTACAGCAATATCCCAGCATGCAATGAGACAGAGAATACTGATTTTTCCCCATCCGTTTTGACCTAGTACCCTACAGTCAGATAATCAAATGCCATTTGGTACCTAATTCCCTGTATGTACATTTCTTTATAATATAGCGAACGCTTTACGTGAATTTTGCACCAATGAGGAAATCAAGTAAAATGGAACGAAGGCACGTGCGATATAACAGCGTGCACGTGCAGGCATTCCATTTGAATATTTTCATTCTAAATAGGAATGAGTAGAAATTAAGAAAAAAGAAAAATGGAATGAGAATTCTAAATTTGCACGTGCGCTATTTCTTTAGATGAATGAGAATGTGGAATTTGTGCACGCGATGGCATTCCATTTCTAGGAATATAGGAATGCCTGCACGCTTTTCTTGCTTGTGCCGATGTTGATTTGCAGGTGGCGCCACTTATGGTCTCCCCCCAACTGAAATCAATGCTTTTTTTGGCTATCTGGTTTTTTTATCTGCTTGGAAACCTTTATTTGTATCAAAACATTCTTTGTGTTGAAATCAATACAAAGTGTTGAATGTCAATTTGATAAGGAAAATGTTGAATAGAAACAAAACAGAAAAATAGATACTGTAGTTTGGAATTGGAAAATAGTCGTATTTAGTGCTGTGGGACTCCTACTCACCCTATTGTTAAAAACAGATAATATTATGAAATTAAGGCCTGCCTGCCTGATCGTAAATGTCAAAGGTTACTCTGGCAATTTTAATCGAAGTTAGGATGGTTTTGTGTACGCTGGAAGTAGGCATACCCCTCTCTTTAATACTGAGCTCGGTGCTAGAATGCTCGCTTACTATTTGTCCTTTCTTTCCTCATCATTGTGTTGATGACATAGCCTAGTATTCCTATTGTCTAACCATACACGATCAAAGATCGATCGTGCTGCCATCTATTGCCTAATTTCATTACTGTGTATACAATGGAATAGTCTTCCTAAAGATAGTCCAAAATTTTTGGGAATTCACTTTAACAATGATGTTTTAAGTCATGAATGACGTTAGAGAATCCCTCTTCAATGTGGGAATCACTCCCC
Source organism: Nemasoma varicorne (assembly GCA_034693985.1). NCBI lineage: Eukaryota > Metazoa > Arthropoda > Diplopoda > Julida > Nemasomatidae > Nemasoma > Nemasoma varicorne. The sequence continues at coordinate 7,462 of JAQFXX010000146.1, forward strand.
CCCCCTACCAAGTGGCATTTACTTGCCGACAATAGGTTACTGAGTAGAATTAAATTGGATAACAGACGGGTAGGCTAACTGGCAGTCTAGCTGGAATAGCCAAAGACAATCAAAAATTGTTATGAATTCAACTTAACAATGATGTTTTAAGTTATGAATGACGTTGGATAATCCTTCTTCCATGTGAGAATCACCCCCTTACCAAATGTCATTAAATTGCTGACAGTGGGGTACTGAGTTGAATTGAATTGAATTTGCACGAGTTGGGGAAATATTTTCCTATGCACGTGCCTCTGCTCGTGCCAAGTTTCTATTTGCGTGCAAAAAGAAATTTCTCCTAGCCACCAGAGGGACAAATACCAATGTATTCTCCTACTTTCGGCCCAGCCAGGCTAGCAGCGCCTGAAATATAGCCTTAGTTGCTGCTGGTGCCATAAAAACTGTCAACCAACCTTCTACTTTAGACACCAGGGCGCGTAAGATACTTCCAGGTATTCTCTAGTCGCGGGATTGTCACCCACTTCCCTTGCCAAATATCACTTTATTTACTGACTGTAGGGTGCTGTAAGTAGTTCTGTCAATATTGATACCCTAGCGTGGGTGATTTTTTATATAGACACGGCTTTGTGAAATATATTTACTCTTTGAAGATTAACCTGAAAAAGACAGCAAATCTTTTTCGAATTGTAATCTTATTAATCTTATCAGCGCCATTTTGTCACGGCCATTGTTACCATGTTGACAAACATTCGATTTCTGTTTGCTCCTCTTTAGCCGCCCTCTAGCTGCAGAAGTATTTAAACAGGATGCGAAAATCTAGGCTTATCGCTGATAACCACAATGAAAAAATGTAATGTGGTTCAAGGTGCCAGATTCCTATCTCTATTATGAAATGGTCCCCTGGTGCAGGCACGATTTGTAGCTGAAATCAAATCTAACGTGATCTTGGTTACGGCTGAGACACGAGGAACTCTTATACGAAAACCGGATCTTTATCGGCCAAGTAGTTTATGAGATAATCAGATGCCATTCTGAGTAACTAGGTGGGACATGAGAAACTCTTATCCAAAAACAGATTGGAGATAGTAAGATACTGGATTTTGACCGTTAACCTGTCAGAGGGGGGTTTTATGAATTGAATCTTGGTTAAAGTTGAGACACTAGGAACTCTTATCTGAAAACGAAATTGAAATCTGCCAAGTAGTTGCCTAGATTATCAGCATCCATTCAGAGTTACTAGGAGAAACTTATATCCAAAAACAGTTTGGAGATTAGTTGTGAGATACTGGCCTTTGACCTGCAGGGAGATGAGGTCGTGTGAACATAATCCCCGGTTATCGTTGAGACATGAGGAACTCTTACCCGAAAACTGAATAGAAATTGTTCCAGTGGTTGCCGAGATAATCAGTGACCATTCAGAGGAATTAGTTAGGAAAGGAGAAACTTATCCAGAAACTGTTTAAAGATTGTGAGATATGGGCCCATGACCCTTGACCTGGGAGGGAAAGGTCATAAGATTATAATCTCGGTTAAGGTTGAGACATGAGGGACTCTTATCCGAAAACAGAATTGAAATCAGACAAGTAGTTACCGAGATAATCAGCGGCTACTTCGATGGAATTCAGCTTATGACCTTACAGTCAGCGCAACAAATGCTATTTGGTACAGTTATAACAAGAACGAATGTAGGTTTATGTCTGGTTCTCGCTGTTTCTAAAAATAGCTCCCCCTGTTGCCCTTATCAATTATTAATTTGGTAGAGGGGGAGTAATATTGATCCGCTTTCAGACAAAAACCAAGATGGCGTCTGTTCTCGAAAGTGAATCTGAAGGACTATAAAGTTAGGAAATAAATACATAAAGTCGTATATATCAAGAGCACAAAAAACAAGTTTTTTTGTTTTGTTTTGTTTTGCCTGTTGGCCAAGTTTGACCTAGAAATGCGTTCTATTTCCGCATCTTCATTCAGAAAACATGGAGAGGCCTATTCAGGAAATCCTAATCATCATCATCACCACTTATATCCTCTCCTGGGTTAGGATGTATTTATTAGAATATGGGAAAGTGAGAATGGGACTTCGCTAGGTGGCGTTAGAGACCAACTTTTGAAGAAATAATTGTTTAACTTTATTCGTTGACTGTAGGGAACTGAGTTAATTTTACTGTCTATACTGCAAACTCCCGAAATTTTTGTTACTTTATGGTTTGCCCGCATGCCCAAATTCCGATGTTGTTATTTTCGGAATAAGGACACGTGTTGCAATTGGAATTTGATTCCAATTTTTCTATTTTAACTCACTTGCAAAAGCCATTAGTTCTAAATTGATACATGTGAGCGCATGCCGGTATTCCAATGTTCCATTTTTTGAGATGGAATCAAAGCTCATGCTGGGATCACAATTTAGAATTCCATTTTCCATCGCTCACGTGCAAATTAAAACGCCTGCTGCTGGCACGTGACGAGCACATGGCTGCTTGAGTTCCATTTTTATTCAAATTAAGGTGAAGGAATATTTGCACGTGCACATTTTTGAAAATTTAAATTCCATTCTATTATTGCTTGTGCTCGCATGACAAAAGGCAACATCTTAACATGGAATTTACTATAGGTGCGTCAATCCCCCTTTTAACAATTGCGAGTAACTTGAAAGCCGTTTCTCCCTATAGTTCATTTCACATTGAGATGGCAAGCAGCTTAGATACTACAGTCTATACCACATTGAGAAATCCCCGAAGCGAACGGAAAAATGAAATATAATTCTAATTTTAACCATTGGGCTTGCTTAGATTTGCACGTGCATTTCCTTGGACCAATAAGAACGTGGAATTCGAGCATGTGACTGCTAAAGTTTTGTACATCTCAATGTGGTATAGACTTTAACTGCTCTTCCATTTTTCGAGAATGCCTCCTGTTTGCCTCGAAAGTGTGGGTTAACACCTGAAATATAACCTCAGTTGCTGCTGGCACCAAAAAATCTACC
>JAQFXX010000147.1:0-10438 GCA_034693985.1 Nemasoma varicorne
CTAAAAAATGAATTGAAAAATTTTAATAATATAATTTGGGAATAACTAAGTTAAATTTAACTCTGATAAAAATAAGTGCAAAAGTTGTACCTTTCAACCCTCTCCTGACAAAAAACACCAAAAATAGTCCCCATTTTAATTTTGACTCATCCAAAAATGCCCAACGGTTTCTCAGGAAATGTTGAACGAGCTTTACAATTTTTTTGATGAGATTTTTGAACTGAAATCAATGAACCCAAAAATTATGATTAACAAGTTCAATCACACAAAAATGCACATTGATAGGTTTATGCGAAACGGCATTAAATTGTCATTAATTATTGTGATTGTCCATTCACTTTATCGAGAAATAACTATTTTTAGATATTTGTGGTTATATTTAGACATTTGCACACCTCCCATACACTAAAAATGACCACCAATAACTGTACTTGCAATCACATTATAAAATTAATGGTAGCTCATGATAGGCTTAGGGAATTCCCACATCTTAATTCAGTTAGGACTGCATACAATACAAAAACTACATGTTTGGTATAGTGATATCAAGGTATATCAAAATCATACAATTTGTAAATGTTGGGCCAGAATCTGTGGAAGCTCGTATGCAAAAAACGCCAGCAGCAAATGAGGCTATATTTGAAATGTCAACACAGTTTCATGGTCTGCAGAAAAAGAGGAAGGATTGAAGATATAGGAGCAAGGTGACAGTAAGGTAGGAGGGAATGCGGTCAGCGCCTATTTTTTTCCCTGGAGAAATTAGATAATACCATAAAAATCAAAGTCAAGACAGTTAAGTTTGGGAATTTAACTCCGGTCTCCTGATTAACAGGTAGAGTTAGTGAAATTATCACTTTGCTAACCCTCTTGGTGATATACTTAGTTTAATTGATAATTTGAGTTAAAATTAACCTTAAATGCCCTAAACTTCATATTAAAAAAAGTGGAAACAAATATTGGGGGGGGGGACTCACTTTCCATTGATCCCCCAGATAACTAAAGTATACAGTAGATACACGATCAGGGTTTTACACAGTGACATTATGTCCACTGGCTGGCAATAAGACTGCCTGGGTTCAATTCCCAAAGTCAGCTTATCTGACTTTGATTTTCATGGTTTTTCAAAATTTTTCCAGGAAAATACAGGGACGGCACCTAAAGTAAAAATGGTCCATGGACCGCAATTTCTCCCACCTTACTGTAAGTACCGGGACCGTATAGTGAAAATTGACCCAATACTGCATTCCCTCCCACTGTACTGTAAATATAAGGACAGTACCTATAGTAAAAACTGGCCAAGTACTGCATTCCCTCACCTTACTGTAAATACCGGGACAGTACTTATAGTAAAAACTGGCAAAGTACCACATTTCCTCACACCATAAACTAAACATAAAGTAAAAACTGGCACCAAGTACTGCATTACCTCCCACCTGACTGTAAATACAGGGATCATATCTATGGAAAAAATTAGCAAAGTACACGGTATTCCCTTCCACCATACTGTCTCTACACTAATCTCTTCAAACGTAAGACATCTTCTATAGGGAATGAGCATAACATTACTTTTTACTAATAATTTTTCGGACATTTCATAAACTATTATCATAATTTAGGTAAAATAAGCCACAAAATCAAAAAATCTACAGTCATTTTTATGTCGAGAAGTCCAGAACACTAGCATGAAATTGAAACCAAATTCGAATTTTCAGCCAATGATTTTTTTTTTTCGGATTCTTGCATATGCCGAACTTTCAGCGAACCAGCTAGAGCAAGAATATGAGCACGTGAGCCCTTCCATTGAGGACTTCTCAATGTGAAATGGAGTATAGTTTGTAAAAGTATAAAATAGCAAAGCAAGGGACAAATGAGTGAAATTCAAGATGGCGGTTCAAGATGCAGACAATATTGGTGGGTTTTTAGGTGAACATTTCATAACACTCACCTTGTATAAGGCGTTATTTTAGACAAGGTTTCATAAAAAGTACCTGAGGCAATGTCTATTCTTGGATCACATTGACATGAACTTCAACAGGGATTCATTTTCATGGACAAAAACATCCAGAAAAAACCAGAGTTATAAAATGTGCCCCTCAGTGAGTCACGGTCGATCATTAATTCCTGCTAACTCGAGTTTTATGCATGATATTTTTTTATGGGTAATGATGATGTACTTAATGTAGGTAGTAGACACAGCATCATTTCAAATGTCTTTTGGAGGAAATGAGTACTGAGCTTTTTTCCGCTGCGTAATATTTGGTAGAAGCGCTGCGCCTCAGCGGAAAAAGGCTCAACAGAAATAGTTTTTCAAGGATTCTGGGGCGAATGATTCTAGCACGTGAATATCATGCGGGTGGATCGAGATTAGGGATTAACAGAATCCCTAAGTTCTTTGTTGTCTCGGAGGAAATATCCGAAACGAAAAAGTTTGCGAACTGTCTTCAATAACAATGATTAAGCAAATAAACTTCTCAAAAAACCTCAGTAAAAACACCTACAGAATAGGGTAGGGGTATAGCTTAAACCCTTAAGAAATTCAATTCAACTCAGTACCCTACTGTTAGCAAGTAAATGCCACACATAGTAGGGGGGTAATTCACACATTTAAGAGAGACTCCCATGTCATTCATGACTTAAACATGGAATTCCTAACAATTTTGGACTGCCTTTGGGAAGACTATTTCATCATCTAATAGCATGCAAAAAGAAGGACCTATAGAAAAACCCTGTTTAAGCACAAAGCCGATCAGTCAGGGGATTTGCATCCACTTGCCTACTTCTGTAATTGTGATTAGGCTTACAAATATTAGAATTAAAATTAGAGTTGCCCGGCAAATTAAACCTCTCAAACAATCCTATAGATAAATTATAAATGAGAAGGCCAGTCAGATATTTGTATAATAACAGTTAGGGAATGCAAATCTTTGACAAGTCTTAGTACCTTATGTGAAGTTTCCTTTGGGTTAATTTCCAGCGATAAATTTTTGAAGGCGTAAAACAGTGGATCTTTTCTCATCCTTATCTTCGAAGATGTTATCCTGTAGATAAGGCTGCGACTGGAAATGTTAGTCAACAATATCCAACCTAAAAAAAGTATAAAAAATTAATTAATGTAAGAAATAACTTTGGGAAAATAAAAAAGAATTAAGCAAATAAAAATGCAGTTTTTGATTATTTGTTATGTCACAGTGGTTGCCTTTTAATGTTTTAATTTGAATCACTCCTGAGTTAAACACTTATTTTTACAAAACTAATTTCCTTAAAACATATAAAAACAATCAAAAATGAATAAAAATAAAATAATTATAAATGAATTAAAATGCTTTTAAAGGTTTTCAGAGAACCAATACTAATTTTTCTTAAGATTTATAACAAAAACCCAGTTTTTGGCAAAGATTTAATAGTGGTCAAGCTACGTGATTCTCTGAAATTTTTTAAAAACAAAGTTAAAACTTCTTCAATGGATTTCCAAAATCAAAAATTAAACCAATAAATGGTACAATAATTTTGCATATAAAGAAAGTTTCAAAAATTTTCTAAAAGAATTTGAAAAAAACAATTGGACCCAAATTATAAATTAATGAGAACTCTGCTATTTTCCCCATTTATACATAAAAAAGAAGCACTTATTCAATCAATTACCAGAAATATTAATAATATCTCCACACGCACTGATTAAATTTTTATGCAACTTCCAACAGAGATTATCTTAATCTGAATTAATCCAAGAGCTCTTTGAGAAGAAAAATGCTTTAGTTAGGTCTATAATATTGATTCCCATTGATGTTTTGGTTTGTTACTATGGTAACATTTATTATAGTGTTTGGTATTTACATGTATTTTATATGTGAATTTGTGAGCAACAAACCAGAAGCAGGATACTTTTAAGGCAAGTCGAAAATTATTGATTCAAACTTTTCTTCAATGTCAATTTTTGGATAAGATGTTAAAGTTAAGATTTTAATATTTTTTGAAGAAAATTTTTTATAGTTCTGGACAACCAAAACGATCAGTTAGGAATGAGCATACAGTATTGAACGAAAATATTTATACATGTGTCTGGATTGCAATATTTCCCAAATATTTTATGATCGGCATTTATTTATACCAATCTATTTAATAAGGTAATAAAAAGTTTTAAATACATTTTTCTTTAAACGTTTCTCAAAAATTTTGTTGGGAGATGTGGAGTTTCGATATTAATTAGAGATTTAAGATTTTGATTCAGTTTTGACATTTAATTATTATTACTATTATTATTTCTTGGAATTTGTATTAGTTTTTGCGCAAATATTTGATTTTTAAATTTACAAAATTCCAGTTTGATTGATAAAAGAAAAAAATAGGAATTAACCAATAAGAAAAAAAAAGGCAAAATCCAGTATAGAAAAGTAAATAAACTTGAATCTAAATCACACTCACTACAAGTCAATCTGTAAAAATATAATAATTTTAGTAGGAAGTTATGAATTCTGAAGACAGGGTAAGAAATTATAAAAATTGGGAAACAATGATAGACTTCTAGAAAATTATTTCTTAAAAATTAATGTTTTTTGGGTATCCAAAACTATAAAGATTTTCTGAAATGCAGGAGCCCATAACTATAAATAATATTTGATTGCAATAAATACAAAAATTTAAAAGTTTTGACAATTTAAAAAAACCAATAACAGGGTGACTACTACTTCTTACAAACAGGATTTCCTGAGTATTCCAGATTTTTGAGGGTCATAATTTTAGTTTTCCAGGTTGAAAAGCAGCAAAGCATAATTAATAATAACTGTTTTTAACATTAAGGAATGACTTATTATTTCTTTTTTAGTTACAATATTTTAAATTACAAAAGATTTAAAAATGAAAAAAATTAAATTCCAGGTCCCCACAGAAATTTCCTGAGTTTTCCCTGAGTATTCCAGGGTAAAACAAATTCCCTAAGTGTTACAGGTTCTCAAGGCTTTCCAGGTTGGTAGTCACCCTGAATAATTTCAAAGTATTTCCTGTTTTCACAGCAAAAAAATGTGTGTTTCAAAAATGTACGTAATGTTTTGTACCAAAATGCAGTTTCTTTTCATTAAATTTATTTGTTTGGTTTTAGAAAAAATTAATTTTGTGGAATTAATTGAAGTTATCCAAGATGACCACCACGGTGAATCCATTATTCGTGAAATTGTGCATTCCGACTGGACTGGAAGAAGTCCTGGAAGGATTGGCAAGGGAAGTTTTAAGGAGACAGCCAGAAAATATCAACAGTTTTGCAGCAGCTTATTTTGATAAACTACTTGAAATCCGAAAAGAAGGTAATTTTTCTGATTAAAAACCCATTCAAAAGCATTTACAATTTCCCAATTAAATATATGAAACTTTACTACAATATCACTACATCTGCGCATGTCAAAATGTAGTGATATGTGAAAAGTCAAGTAGTTGTGCTACTTGAAAGGTGAATGGAGCAAAATTATAGTTCCATGGCAACTCTGTATAATTTACACAATAATTAATTTTTAGTACTTTGTCTAGTTTTATATCTTTCAAGTGTTACATTGCTATCAATGTACAGGGAGAGGCAAAATTTGTTATAATGTGTATAAAACCTAAAAGGATTTTACTGGGACTTTGTTAAACGTTTTTAAACTGTTTTTCAAAGATTTTTTTCTCGGAAATAAAAATTAAAGAAGAAAATCTATCCTACTAAATTTTGAACATTGAAGAAGTGTATGGAAAAACTTTCAAGCTATTTTTCAAAGATTTTTTTGAATGAAAAGTGAAAAAATAAAATATATCCCACTTATTTTTTTAACATGAAGGAAGTGTGTGAAAAAACTTTTTTTTAAATGTTTCCAGAGATTGAACTCAGGCTATTAATTTAAACTTTGATTACAACTGTTATTATTTACATTGACATTTTTTTGAAAATAAGAAAATTTTTCATTTTCTATGGAAAACCAAATTTCTCAAATGATCAATACTTAATATATTTGAGGATATTTTATGAAATTTCAACACTGTATGTATTTTTGTTAGCCTAGGTACAACCTTATAAGATTCACTAGAAATATTTCTTACATAATATCTAAACTAATTCTACCAAATGAGGATATTTTAGGAAATTTCCAGAATTTATGTGTTTTTGTAAGCCTAGATACAACCGTATAAGATTTAAGATTCATTAGGAATATTTCTTAGATAATGGCTAAACAGATAATTAAAATCATTAAAAAAATTAAAAAAAAATAAATAAATTTAAATTTTTTTTAGCTGCAATCTAATTTCAACGTTGTTCAAGTGTTTCTCGGTTTTCAGTGAAAATAGTACAGAAAATAAATTTAAGCAACAATTTTCATTAATACAAAAATATTTTTGAAAAAAATAATACATTAAATATTATTTTTGACAGCTGAAAAGCGAGGAACTGAGCTAAATCTCCAAAGTTTAATTGCCAGAGGAAAATTGCTGGAGATTAAAGATGAGGATTTACTTAAGGTAAGCATATCAATTCCTGATAAATTAAAATAAAATTTAAAGATAAAAATAGAGAAAGAAAAAAGAAGAAAAAAAAAATAGTAAAATCAATAAATTTTGGATAATTGCAGGTGAGCACAAAGGAAGAAATCCTGTTTGGTGAAGATGAGCCAAACTTAAAGCTAAAAGAGAAATTTCAAGTCAGAATTCAGGAGGATAAAACCGCAGACTTAGTTGAAAAAATATCAGATTTTAAAATTAATGGATCTGTTGAAAATGGGGAAGAAATGGTAACAGCAGCAGCAATCAGTAAACCAGCAGAAATTAAAATATTGCAGCCTCTGGAAGCTGCAATAATAAATAGTGACGAAGTTGATAATATCTTAGAAAGAAATGGGGGAATAGAAGAAAATTTTGAAATAAAAGATTTGGGAAAATCTGATATAAAAGACACTGAAATTCAATCTGAGAAGTCCAGTGATAATTCAGATATGGACAACGATCAACCTGAAGAACTTGAAAGTGAATTAGAAACTGCAATGGGACTGGAAGAAGATGGAAATCTTTTACAAAACCAAGAAGAAATTGATCAGGATATATTAACAGACATAACTGAAACGAAAAATGCCGAAAAACCAGAGGAACCCAAGGGAAGGACCTTTGAAATAGCAGAAATACAATTAAATGGCCAACCAGCAGATTTTGATGACAATGGATTAGCAGAAATATCCACCAATGAGGAGCTCAAGAAAGATGAAATGTCTAAAGAAATCATCGAAGATCAAAACGCTGAAAATTTACCTGAAGATCTTGTACCCAATGACCAAGATGCAAGAAATGATCAAGAAAATCAAAGTTTAAAATATTTGGAAAACGAAATTGGAGAAATTTCGACAGGAGACGGGGATTTGAATAATATTTTACAAACTTCAGGAAATAATCTAGAAGAATTGAGTCTGGAGTCTGTAGAAAAAGATGAAATGTTCATCAGAGATGAGCATTTGGGAGATACAACTGAAATTTCCAGGTTTCAGCAAAATCCAAATGAACTCCAAAGAAATCTTGAAGACATTGAAAGTGGAGTACAAGTTGCTGAAAAAATATCAGAAGATCAGCCAAAATTGGTGCAAGATTTGGAGGATGTTAAAGAAAATCTAAAATCTTTGGAAAAAGTTGACGAAGGACTAACACCAGATATATCCACAGAAGAGGCAAATGTTAAAGATTTCAACGACATTGAATCAAAGAAGGAAGAAAAAACAAAAGATTTGCAGGATGATATCTCTGAACCAAGTACAAATACAGAAGCCAACATTTTGGACAGTGCACCAGAGATTACTAAAAAGCCTAATATTTCTGCAAATGATGAAGAAATCCAAGGTCTTGAACCAAAGATTGAAGAAAAATTACAAAATCTTAGTGAAGAAATCAAAATATTCAACGAATCTGACAAGATACCTGAATCAATGGCAAGTGCAGAATCAGAATTGTTGCACAATGCATCAGAGTTAACTGAACAAACTAATTTTTCCATAAAAGACGAAGAAATTCAAAATCTTGAACCAAAGACTGAAGATAAATCAGCAAATTTAATGAAAGATCTAAAGGATGAAATAAAAATAATGGAGTTTGAAAATATTACTGAATCAATGATAAATGATAACGCGGATGTGTCTGAAAATGCATCAGATACAGCACAAAAGCCAGAAATTTCTACAAAATATGAAGAAATCCAAGATCTTGAACCAAAGACTGAAGAAAACATAGACGATTTTAAGAAAGATTTGAATGAAGAAATAAAAATAGTCAATGAGTTTGAAGAGATCTCAGAACGAAAGGCTAATACAGGAGTCGAAATGGTGGGAAGTGCATCAGAAGTTACAGAAAACTCCATTTCTGTAATAGATGAAAATATCATTGATCTTGAACAAAAAACTGAAGATAAAACAGAAGATCTTAAGGAAATAATCAAGGAGTTTGACCAGGTTCCTGAACCAATGGCAATTGAAGAAGCTGACATGTGGGAAAGTGCATCAGAGATAGCAGAAAAGTCTGAAATTTCTACAAAAGATGAGGATTTCAAAAATGATTTTGATGAAGTGCAAATAATCACAAAGTCTGAAGAAACACCTGAACCAAACATAGCCAAAGACCAGGAATTTGTAACAGAATTTAAGAAAAGTGAGGAGGATTCTGTGAAACTGGAATCAAAACCCTTGGAAAGCAAAGGAAATTTTGAAGAAGTTACAACCGAATCCCAAGATAAGTCAGATAATCAACAAAATTCAGAAACCAAAGAGAATTTGGTTATTGATGTCCAAGCCAGTAATCTGTTGCCTCCTGATGAAATTAATGTTGAAAATTTTACAGACTTTGGACAAACTGAAGTGTCACCAAATGATATTGGGGATGATTTAAAACTCTTGGAAATGTCACAAATGGCCACTGAACTTGAGCAAAATCAAACAGAAAATATGGACAGACCTAATCAAATAATGTCTGATATTAATGCAGGATTAATGGACTTTGAAAATGACAATAATAAAGTCTTAGATTCAACAAATCTGCTTGAGGTTAATGCAGGATCAACAGGTGTGTCAGAAGCAAGCAATGAAATGGAAGATAATTTTGGTTCGGAGGAAAAGCAGTTAAATGACGAGAAAATGATATTAAATGAGGTAGAAACAAATAGCAATGAACTAAGTGATAATAGTGATCCCGTACAATCCAAAAAGTTCAATGAAATGGAAGTTGAGGCACCGGAATGGGGTGAAAATCTAATAGAAAATAGTGCAGCGACGCAGAAAAATACATTAGATGGAGATTTCCAACAGAAAAAGGCTGAAATTGGGAAATCTGAAGAAATTTCAGCAGATTTCATTACTGGAAAAACTGACATTTTTGAAGATGAAAAAATGCAGATGTTCGAAGAGCGGAAAACAGAAGATATTGCCGACATTACCGCAAAAGATGATGGATCCAATGATATTCAAATGCAAGAAATTACTGAAGTAAGTAGCAAAATTGTTGATGATAGGGAAGAATTTGCTGTAGACAAACCGAAGAGGGTCTTAGAAGTCATTGAAAATGACGAAATAATAACCGAAATGGAAATGGAAGCTGATCAAAATCTTCAAAATAAGATTTCTGGAAGCTTTGCCACCATTACCGCAAAAGATGATGGATCCAATGATATTCAAATGCAAGAAATTACAGAAGAAAGTAGCAAAAATGTTGATGGTGGTGAAGAATTTGCTGTAGAAGAACAGGAGAGGGTCTTAGAAATCATTGAAAATGATGTAAAAATAACCGAAATGGAGCCTGAAGCTGATCAAGATCTTCAAAATAAGATTTCTGATGGGGAAAATACAGAAACAAAGCTGATGATGGATGAAGATATCTTGGACGAGATGAGAAATGAAATTCAGGAAATGGAGGAGGAAAATAATGATGAGATTCCAGTGGTTGCTGCTGAAGAAATCATACACTTTCCCAAATCTCAAGACGATCTTTCAGAAAACTTAGATGATGAAAAAATCACGACTAACAACGAAATCAATTTTCTGACGCAGAAGACAGATGATGTCCCAGACCAAATTCAAGATGTGATTCAAGAAAATGAAGATAATCAAATAGAAATTTTCACTGATGCTGATTTTAAGGAAAGCTCAGCCGCTGAAAGCAAAGAAGTTTCTGGTGAAAATGAAATTAATGAGGCGGCATCAGAATCTGGGGAGAAGATTGAAAAATCTGATAAAAAGACAAGCAATTTGATAGAAGAAAATGTCGCCTTAGATGACATAACATCTGAAAAGCCAATAATCACAAAAAAAATCGTCGATCAACTGGATAATCCAGCAGAGTTCATCACAGATGATCAATTAGGAGAAGAAAATGCTGAAAGTAGAAAATTAGGTGTGGACCTAGAGCAAACAAAAAACATTGAGGAAATGACTGAAGAAATCAATGGGGAGAAAGA
>JAQFXX010000148.1:0-10412 GCA_034693985.1 Nemasoma varicorne
CTCAATTTTCATTCCATCAATTTTAACCAAACTTAAATACCTTTGGGTTAAGGTAATGTTCTAGGGAGTCAGATATTGGTACAAATTTTCATTAAATTCCATTAACAAAGAACCATTTTATGATTTTTTAGGTTGGCTTACTTTTTATGGCCCACCCTGTATATCTGAGAGTAAATTGCTTCCAATTGCTTATCATTGCTTTCCAAAAATTCGTAAATCTCTCAATGTTTTTTCAAAATTTATTTTTGTTGGTTTTATTGGCAGTTCGGTTTTGTGGTTATGTTTCTGCTCATAAGAAAAATTCTAAAAAATTTACCTGTGATTACGAAACTTAATATTAATGGCTAGGAAGGCGCTGGCTACAATGATACCGGCTGAGGCCAGGGTGGCCAGGATGGCGTAAATGGTCACACTGATGCGATAATGCTCTATTAAAATGGTTGTCTGGTCACGTGGAGGAGACTGACCTATGAAAAAGGGACATGTGTACATTGATTGATTTTACTAATGCAATTAATATTTGGTGGGAATTTTCAATCTACAACAACAGGCAGAAATTCGAGTGTGATTTAACCAAGAGTGGCAAATCAGCTCCTTCGAATTGTGCAGCAGATATTTCAAAATTGTCCTCAAGAAGTTAAGCAGACATTACATTGGTTAGGCGTTTTTTGGAATACTGTGCGCAGATTTGGAACCCCTTCAGGGTTGGCCTGGTACAGGATTTGGAAATGGTGCAGCACAGGGCTGCCAGATTTGTCACTGCAATTACCAGTATTCTGCAAGCATATCTGAGATGCTGCGTAATTTAGAGTAAAGTTCATGAAGGGACCAACTGGAGAAGTTATGCTCCGGTTTGTTTGACAGATTTAATTTACCCATTGAGGCTAATTTAGCTTCTAACATTTTAATTCCTAATAATCAGAGTAGAAGTAGGCATGTTCATTCTAGTCCCCTGACTGAGCTCAGAGCTAAAACGGATGCTTGCTATTGGTCTTTCTTTTTGCATGCTATTAGATGATGGAATGGTCTTCCCAACGATAGTCCGAATTTACAGTTATAGTAATTCAATTTAAAGATGATGTTTAAAGTTGCTACTGACAAGGGAGTTCCTCCTGATAGTGGGCACTTGCCCCCCTACCATTTGGCATTTGATTGCTGACTGTGGGGTACTGAATTGAATTGAAGAGCGAGACTAATTTAAGAGTCATTATCTTTGTTCTAAATTGTAAAAAATGTTTTTTTACCCATTGTATTGTCATATTGACAATCAAACTACAGTCTATACCCCATTGAGAAGTCCCCTAAATAAAATCAAAAATGGAATAAAATTCAAATTCTAGCCATTCAAATTGAGCTGTCACTTGCTCAAATTACTTGTCTTATATTTGCCTAAAGAAATCCACTGCGCTTTTGTGAAAGCGCATTGGCTAATATTGAATTTTATTTTATTTTTGATTTCATTTTGGGGACTTCTCAATGTGGTATAGACTGTAATTCTGTTTTAAAAATTAAAAATTTAAATAGCTGGACCAATGGTTTTCGGTTATAAACTAATAGTATTGTAAAAAAAGGTACACCCTTGACCATTAATTTGTTTGTTTTGTCGAGAACTGTGGATTGCCCACAGTCAGTTCAGGTTCCCAATTTGAGGAATCGTGATCAAACCCTCAATTATCAAACAAAAATAGCTAATATTAATTACACAACTAGAATCGATTTGTTCGCTAATTCGTTTCAAGGAAGATGAAATATGAGAAAAGCATAAAAAGTGGGGATGTTGCTGTAAAAAAAGCCATTAAGTTGGGTGGGTTGAGCTCCTTGTCTTAATGTACCGTATACTCTCTCTAATAGTGTACTTATTAATGTGAAAACAAAAATAATGCCCGTTAAGTTAATCTGGAAACCGAAATTTGAGAGGCAAGATGAAAAAGTATAGGCTTTGTTTAATAGTGAAATGGAGCAAATATGATTAAAAATATTTAATAAAAAATAATGTGGGGAGAGACCGAGGGAAGAAAGGGTGGCCTCTTAATGTTGTTTTGCACAGAGATTTTTGCATATGGAAGAGAAAATGTTACCCAAAATAAAAATAGTGACGTTTAATGTAGGCTTATATTTTTTATGATTTAGATGGATCGATAAAAATATTTCAGAAAGTGGCAATTTTTAATCATACAAAAAGATAGATCTAGGGAAGAATATTTTTTATGGACTTCTTAAGTTAATACTACCATAACTGAATTGTGCCGAAGGAAAAAAATTTTATTGTTGAAAAATTCTATTTTGAGATTATTTTCTGAATGACTGATCTTTATCAACATTTTTACTGAATTTGTAATTTTGTTGAATACTTGAAGGGGAAGTATCATGCAAAGTTTTTATTGAATATTTAAATAGCTAGGTGAAATATAAAAAAAAGAATATTTGTTATTAACTATCTTGGACCTATGCCACTGAAAAACCATGGTTCTTCTCGCTTCCTGGACAGTGCCATTTTATGAGTCATTGGGGTACTCGAAAATTGGCCCTGACCAGGATGCTGAAGAACCATAATTTTTTGGCGTTAGATCACAGATAAAAATCACAACTTTCCATACTTCGACTCACTCCCCATAAATTTATTTAATAAAAATGTTGGGTGAATTTTGTGCCAAAACTTGCTATGTAAATCGTGTGGTGGTTTCAATATCGCAAAATCCACATTTCCACGTTCTTTTTGAAAAAAATATTTGAAACTCAAGGAATTATCGAGGCAACCTGAAAGCTTTTTCTTCACCTAGCGTAGTATATAGACCCCAAAACACCCATGTTCCAAATCTCCAATTTTCATGCAACATTTCCACGGTGGCACCTTCTGTTGTAATAAAATATGAATTGCACCAGGTTGGATCAGTTTGGGGTTGAGTGATTTTATTTTATCTTTTTATTGATTGGATATAATGGGCATGGAGTTGTTTGCAAATTTCATATGGAAACCACAGATGGCACCATCATCGATTTGTCAGGGGAAGCTAGGGTAAATCGTTATTTTCTTGAGGAAATACTATCTCGTGATTGAGTTGTTGCAACTCCCCATCCCCATGCTAAACCCCATAAACTTTAAATTTTCCATCTGTTCAAAAAATAAACTCAATTTTCATTCCCTCCAAATTAACTAAATTTAAATGCACCAGAAAAAGGGATTTCTGGAAATTATACAAATAGAGGTTGATGTCACTTGGACTGATTTAGTACCTCAATTCACGTGCAGTTAAATTTGTTACATAGCTGCCTTGGTAAATTAGGTTTTTGTAGTTTTTAAGAGGTGGAACTCAAAAACAAAAAATTAACTCCAAAACCCTTTTTAAATATATAATAATAATTTAAAAGTGCCTGAAATATTTTCTTTTTTTTTGAGAATGGTCCTATTACATGTAATTTCCTAAACCCGATTATAAATCATGGCTTTTTTTACCTATGCTAAATCCCATTGATTTGAATTTTTAACATTTTTCACAGAGAAAGACCAGAATTTTTCTAACATAATTTAAGGGGGTTCCTTGTAAAATTTCCAATTCTAACAAAATCCCATGTGGCTCTTAATTTTTAGCATTGCACCCAATGCAAATTCTGGTTTGTACTTTTCAAGAAGTAGAACTCAAAAACAAAATAATGAATCCCAAAAATTCTATTTGGATATTATTACATAAATGTTTTTCTAGTGCCTCAGATATTTCTAATTTTTTAAAAAATTGTCCTATTACTTTTAAAACAGCTTTTAAATCCTGAGAGTTTTCGTCCCAATGCTAAATCCCATTGACTTCAAATTTAAAAATTTTCAAGAGGAGAACTCAATTTTCATTCCATAAAATTTAACCAAACTTTAATGCCATTGGGTTAGGGTAATGTTCTAGGGAATCAGATATTTTCTGCGGCAAAAAATCAATGAGCAATTTTTAATTTGACTTTTTCTGAAAAATGTCTATTGAGAATTTCCACAATTTCTGGCCTGGAAAAAGTTGATGCGCGTTTTTAGGTTCTTGATAAGGAAGCCTCTTAAATGCATATAATTGCAAGAGTAATTTTCTAGGGATTCGTATATTTTCTGTATATCCTCTTTAACTCTTTAAAAGGATGGCTTGCTGCAAATCAGGGAACCAAAGCAAGAACCAATGGCACTGTATAACGTCTCCGCCTAACTCATATTTGGAGAATAAAATTTACATATTTTTAGTGTATTCTTCCTTTGAATATGGACCACTTATTCGCAGCTGGCTATAAAGACCATGGACATGTAGGATTTGCCAAAAAAGATTTTCATGCACTCAGGCTAAAATATTAGTAAGGTGATTCTTTGGAATCACCCTTCACATCAGTAGCATTGGAGTGAGGGTGTGCATTAATGGATTTTGTTTCGTGACTGACCACTGTCCATTTAAGCTTTAGCCAACACGTTGAATTGTGCAAGGTGGCAAAGTTGGCTTTTATTATTTGCCATCAATCCATCAGTTGTGGAATTCTGAAGGGGGGGGGGGGACTTGCTATGGGGGGTGAGTTTAATGGTGATGGTCATTTTGGAAAATGTTGACCATCATCATCATCATTGGTGGACATGATTGCTGCATCCAGCCGAACTTTTCCACCAACAATGCTGCTATTGATTTTTTCTTCTCTTCGTTCCTTTTAACATTCCTCATCCTTTTTTGGGAGGGAAGGGAAGGGGAAAGGAGGGGGGGGGATAATTTCCTCAAATCCACTTTGCTTTCACGGGGGATTTACCATTGTCGGAGAGGTCAAGTTGGTGGGGGTGGAGGACCTAATTTTTCTTTCCCCAGATTCTTTTTGTTTTGTCCACTTGGACAGTGAATGGTCAATTGAATAAGACACTCGCTCGAAATAATGGAAAGGCAAAGAGTGTGCTGGACATTGGCTTACAGAAGGTCAAGACGGAAGAGAGTGGGTGGATTTAGGGATGTCTTAGGGGTCAAGCCTGATGTAGGAAAGCACTATAGCGGAGATGGCCACTTATTGATTACTCAAGGTTGAATTTGCTGGACATCGATTTCGTTTTCCGCTTTTGCTCTTTTTTGGAATTTTTGATTTCAAAGTGGCCAGTCGAGGAATTGATTTTTTTCCCTTAAAAATGAACGTTCTCCACTATGGCCACCAGAAACAGCTGTGTGCCGGAAATGGGTTTAGGGCGGAAGCGATACTATGCTGTTCTGGGAATGTTATGATTGGACTAAACTTGGTTGGTTACTTGTCATGCCATGAACTGACTTGGTTTAGTATCCAAAGATTTCTTTCTTGCTTATTCAGCGGATTTTTTGAGGTTGTCCCCAGCAGGTTAAACAGACTAGTTTCTTTACATTGGTTAGGCCTCTTCTGGAATATTGTACCCCTATTTGGAGCCCCTATCAAGTAACTCATCCCCAAGATCTGGGAATGGTCCAGTGTAGGGCTGCAAGATTCCTAATTGAATACATGTACTTTGAAAGAACAGAAAGTGTGACGAAAATTCTCCACAATTTAGAATAAAAATCATGGTGTTCAAGGGAATACATTTCCACCCTATACCGCAAATGATGTTACTTGACCCTACAGTCTATACCACATTGAGTAGTCCTAAAAATGAAATCAAAAATGAAATGAAATTCAATATTAGCCAATGCCCTTCTACGAAATTGTCGTGGATTTCTTTAGACAAATAGAAGACAAGTAATTTGACCAAGTGATTTCTCAATTTGAATGGCTAGAATTTGAATTTTCTACTATTTTTGATTTCATTTTGGGGACTTCTCAATGTGGTATAGACTATAGGTGAAAACCAATGTAAAAATTGAACTGGTTTCAATGATGCCGGTGCAAATATTGTCAAATAGGCTATATACAAATTTACAGTAGAATTTCTATTAAACATGTAAAGGTGCTGTATCCTCTGGTTGGAAGTGCATGGGCAACAGAATTAGTGCCACTCCAGTATTTGCATATAACAAATCTGGATTACTAGTAAACTATATAGTTTACTGATTGTTGGGGCCAAATATTTCTAAGAATGTCCCAGAAACAGTTTTTGAAATACTTTCAATAGTCTAGTATTGATTGTGGTGCAGAACTACTTGGAACCTACAGTATAAGGCGGGTATCAATGCTAGCTTTACTTTATGTCTAAAAAAATAATTTCATTAAAAATCCATTAGAAAAGTAAATCTGCAGCAGCAAGAATTCCCGGAAATTTGAGAAAAACAGCATGTGTATTCGAACCTCTAATACATTAAATTATCCAAAATAAATTTCTTATGTCAATTTGTTCCTACCTCTCCAAGAAATGGCTTTCCCTCTGCTCAAGTCCAACCGTTCATTGATGCTGTCATATTCTCCTATTTTAACTTCTTTTCCTCCTGCAATTTTAAAAGATTTTAAAATATTGCATTAGGTGCATATAATACAGTCTGCGTTTGTGATAAAAGGCATGAAATTGGAGGTTTCGAAGGAGTTGTGCATTGAGGGGTGGAAAATATATTTTCGCTGGGATTCGCAGTTCTGTAAAACCCCTATCTATCATCATTATTTATTTCGCATCTATTTACTTGAAAAATGAAAGTTGATATTAAATCAATAGAAATGGGTCCTACATGCCGCCATCATGCAGCTGGCTGGAGCTGCCGAATATTTGCTATTTATCTTCTCCGTTCGTTCTGTACATTGAAAATTTTCAACATAAGCTATACCATGTATTTTGTAACACGCATGGAGATGCAGAATTTATTGTTCACATTTTCCAACTTTACCAGCGTAGAAATCCAATACTTCTTAATGATTTTTTTAAGGGGAAAATACAACACAGAATTAAGTCATTTTACTTAGAAGATCATATGTTCAGGGTTGCCAGCCACCTGCAAAATCGGGCAAATGCAAAAAGGTCAGGCTAAATCAGGCAAATTCAATGTTGGTCAGGCAAATCTTTGATCCTAAACAAAATAAGTTGCTAATAATTTGATTATTTGCAAATTATTTGCTAGCCTACAAAAGGTGGAAATCTAAAAACAAATTCAAGAGCTGAGAAAAAAAAAGCTAAAACATCTATTTAAAAATAATTGTACAGTATAAAGTTCCTTTCAAACAGGTGACATTTACTTTTTTCCTTTGAATAAAACTTCTGTTTGCTTAAAAAATTAGTCAGGCAAAATGTTAAAAATAGTCAGGCTAAGTCAGGCAAAAAAAGTGAAAAGGTTGGAAAATGTCAGGCAAGAAATTTTCTTTCAAATGGTGGCAACCCTTATTGTATGTTGTGGAATATATAAATCCTTTCAATTCTTTTTGAATAATGTTATATACCGTAGTCCCACCAAAGTCTTATCCACTTTCTTATTCAGCAATTAATTCCTATGCAGATTATATTGAGACAAGTCAATTGTTATCTTAGGTTTGCAATAGGCACATCAATTAGGACTTGATCTAAAGTTATCCTTAATTATCCTGAAAATTATCCTTAACTTCAATTAGATACTTGAGGTCTGATTTTAACTCTACAGTACAAGTCAAGTTAAAGGGGAACAATTATACTGAAAAAAAAGTTGCTTTTGAAAAATATGTATTTTAATGTTATTTTAAAATTATTCAAATTTTTTTAAAGATTTACTTCTTTTAATTTTTAAATGAATAATCCAAATCTCGTGGAGAAAGACGAGAAACTTTTTGATGACGTCAGCTATCACTAATGGACTAACAGACTCATGGTATTCCCCTTTGAGGCAGTATTTCACGCAAAACTCATTTAATAGCTTATTGAATAATTGAATAGTGGGCAAGTAAAGTATTGAAAAAATAGTATTTAATAATGCTAGATCTTTAGTACCACTAAAAAATCATGGTTTTTCTAACCTCCTGGCCAGTACTACAGTTATTTCATGTTGAGAAGTCCACAACATTTGCACGAAAATAAATCAAAATTTGAATTTTTTCCCAAATACTTTTTTCTGAAACTTGCACCAAATATTATTTATCTAAATCAATATCACACCAATATTTTTTTTTTCTGAAACTCATCAAGCTAATGAAAGCTGAAATATGAGAAGGTGAAATATTCTATTGAGGGTTTCTCAACATGAAATTGACTGTAGTTCTATATCTTTAAACGAGTAACTATGGCAACAATACACAAAACAATACTGCCATCTGATGAGAATGAATAACAACTATAAAGAAGAGAGATCCTTAATTGAATTACACTGTACCTTGAAATTGCTTCAAGAGAATGTATCCTTGTCTGTCATTATCGATGAATCTCACAGGACCCTAAGACAAAAGTGATACATTACTCTTTGATCCAATAACTGTTTACAGGATGTCCACATACAATCCTACAGCACAATGCCTTAGGGACATATGCAGGGTGTTTTTAATCATCTGACACATGAAATCTGAATAACTTTATCATATTCTGAAAATTTGGTTGCTGCAAGTTGGAACCATTTTAACAACTAGATTATAGTTACAAAATGGCATCAAATAGTGCAGTAAAAGTGTTTTGTAATAGGCAGACATTAGCAGGCCATAGTCGTGCTTTGTGGTACTTTGCATGCATTTTATTACTAACAGACATATTTGTCCAATATAACCCAGTCATATACAGGAAATCATAATCCAGAATGATGGCCTGATCCCTGGACAGTGTCTAGAAACTAAACTATATAAGGCTGGTTTCACAGAACATAAGGAGACCGTTTTCTTGCAAAGAGCTCATTACTTTACAGGGTGTCTACCATCAGGGAAAATCAAGGAATTTATTGCAACCAAAAATATCAGGGGAAAAATTTCAGAGAATTTTCTGTGATTTGCAGCAGGTACTTTTACAGGAAATTATTATAATTTTTATTATTTAAGAAAAAATACAGTATAAGAATTTTTTGTCAATATTATATATTATATAATCTTTTTAATTATTATATAAACGTTTTAATTTTATATACTTTTTCAATATGATATCAACTTTTTAAGCATCACATGAACTTCTTTGGTATCGTATAATATTTTCCAATGCTATAAAGTATTTAAAAATGATTTAATAGCCTATTTAAAGATGCTTATTGGGAATGAAAAATTATGTAATATTGAAAACAGTTTATACAATATTGAAACAGTTTAGGGGTAATAATCAAGTTATGTTAAAAAATTATATAATATTGTTAAACTTAATGTGATATTGAAAATGTTTATATAATATGAAAAAGAAGGTCAAAAATGTTTATACAATATTGAAAAAGGTAATATAATCTTGAAAAAGGTTTATAGGATATTGGGGAAAAAAAATTAAATGATATTAAACAAGTTTATTTAATAATGAATTTACTTTCATGGTATATTGGACAAATGACACAAATGGTTCACTTTAATTCCAGTTGATTCTCAGGCAATATAACTTTAGGAGCTAAGTGGGGAATATTTTTCTAAGTTAGTTTCCTAACTTGGTAAAGTAATAGGGCTAATATAATTTTTCATGTATTTAAGAAAACTAAAGAGATGAAACTGCTACGTGAAACTGCTTTGGATCTTGCAAGTATATGTAATGTAATTTTTTGAACTTAGTTTCTTTAGAAATAAGAAAGTAAGTTTTTCCAAAAATTTCCCATTTTGATTGTGGGCAGATATGGTATAAGTGTCAGATGTTCAAAAACAATACAATAGCATACATATTTTTTGATATATTAATTTACCGTAACTCCTTCAAATTGTGTTTCGTTGAGGGCTTCCAAGAATACTCTTCCCCAATAGGGATCCCTGTATCGGAAGTTGGCCAGTGAAGCAGATTTCCTTTTGCTCTTGACCTTCCTGTTGACCGCTTGGATGGCCATGGCGATCGTCCAGATGCCATCGTACGCGTAGCCGTGGAACCGGCTGTAGGAACTCTTTCGCAATTTATCATAATCGCCCTGGTATTGATCCGGTGTCTAAGGTTTTTTTTTTTTTGGAAATGGGTAAAAATCAGGGTTTTGTGGATAGTGTCGTTCAACGTTTATCACAGATGACAAGTCATGCGTGTTTACATAGAAATCTGTCTCAACTTGGAAGACATTGTAATTAATTGTCATGATAAATGTTTAATTTTTCGCAAAATTTCTCATTTCATCCTTTGTATTTAAGAGGCCTCTATCCTTGTAAAGAACATAATAACGTGCACCAAATTATTCGCGTTAAGAAGCTTCCTTGATTGAGAACAAAACACCTGCACCATTATTTTCATGATCAAAATTTAGCCAAAATCTCCATGGACTTTTTTCACAAATATATATTTTTTAATTCTTTGGGAGTTTCTCTCCCAGAGAAAAATATTTCACGAACTGGAAAAGTATCGAGTCTGTATAAAACAGGAAACTAAATATTTTTTAAGAGGCTTCCTTGTTAAGAACATAAAAGCGTGCAACATTTTTTTT
>JAQFXX010000149.1:0-10410 GCA_034693985.1 Nemasoma varicorne
CAAGATTAGAAGTTTTACTAAATCCCCAAACTTATTTAATGAATAATATTATATATTATTATATAATAGATAATTAGTAAAACTAAAAAGATTATTAAATTGATAATCGATTTTTTTGTATTGAAAAGTTTGATTTCCTAGAGAAGGAACAGATATATAGATATTATGACATATAAATAATATTACATAATAAACAAAAAGTCAAATTAAAAAGAATATTAAGTTTATTGATTTTTTTGCAGGAAAATTTGATTTCCCAGAAAAATACTCTGAAGGTAGAAACGCATAGATTTCCTAAAATATATCTGTGCTACAATTAAAACAATGTAATTTTTAATTGCTTTACTATAAAAGATATGTTTATTTCTAGCAAATACCCAATTGCTAGCCTTTTTTTCCAATCAACTCAGGGTTGATTGGGTAAAAAGTATAGCATAACCTTAAAATATATTTGTTTGCTAGAAATAAACATATTTTATTATAATAGTAAAAGCAATTAAAAATACATTACTGAAAATTGTAGCATAAATATACATCATAACAAAGCTATAATATGTGTTCCACCTTTTTCCATAAGTATTTATATTTATAGTTAATTTTTACGGAATAAAAATTGAATTGTACCTCTTAAAAAACTGGAAAATTATAAGTCAAAGGGATTTAACATAGACAAAAATAATACCACATGATCTATAAGCAGTTTCCCTTTTTGAAAACTACCAAACCAAATTTAGATAGACAAATTCAATGTTACAAATTTCGCTGAGGTGTATTTAGCCCTATCTTTGAATTTTGCAGGGAAAGCTCTTAATTTGTGTAGCCACCTACACATTATATAATCCAATCACATAGCCCACCAGAAAGCAGAATTTGATATGAGCATTTCTCGCATATCTCTGTTCTTATAAATCGCAGCACCCCATTTATTACAAGCTGCTGCGATTTCATGACACAAATGTGTGATAAGCAAACTTTCTTCCAGTTGGCCATGGGAAGAAATAGTCATAAATCCACGAATTCCCCAGATGGAAAATAAATTGAAATAGGGCTATATCAGAAATGAAAAAGTGTAATAGATCATGGTGCGAAGCAGGTGGCTCAACAGTGCCACATTTGGAGGAAATAAAAACAACAAAATGAGATAAATCCGGTCAATATGGTCTATGAATTTCAAGATAAAATTTGCATAGAGACATTTTTTAGTTCCTGAAAATAGAATTTTTTTTCTCGGTAGGGAGGGAAAAGAACTAGTCTTTTAACAGGACTAATTCACTTGACATAATTCGTTTATAATGTAGTACGTATTGGTTTAATGTCGAAATTTTTGCTACTCAGAGCTTACAGCGGCTTAAGGGATGCCGGCTTGATGGATCAAAATTCAATATACCTTTTCTCTGCATGCTCTATGCGCAGGCTTAGTCTAGTTCTCATTTTGATGGATTTATGAACTTACACCAAAAAGATCAATGATGGAAGTAAATTCAGTCATGTGCACAAATTGACCGAAATATTTCTGGGGAATAGTTCAAATGCACGATTTTTTTTTACAGGAAAAATGATCATCTTTAAAAGCATAAAAATAGGATGCAAAAGAGGGCAGCTTTCTTAAAGTTGAAGATTGCCAAATTGAATGGGAAAAATTGTCCATATTTGTGCAGATCAAAAGTTATAATAAATTCTACTAAGTATATCGAGACATAAATATTCTATGGAATGGTGAGAAATAATGGAGACAAATAAATGTTTCTAAGATATGGATTTAGCTAAAAATTTACAATTTAATTAACAGCTCATGAGTGTGATCTAAAGTAAGCAGAGATTGTCCACTTAGTAATGCAGAGGCCTCACTAAGTTGTTATTTTTAATGAGTAACCGCACAAATATATAAAAAACTAAGATCATTTGTATGAGATTTTTCTAATATGCTAAAATTTTACTATTTCGTTTAATAGAAATTAAATATAGATGACATTGTCCACTTAGTAATTCAGAAGCAGCACTAAGTTATTATTTTTACCGAGAAAACTGCATAAATAGAAAAAAAAACTTATGCAAATTTGTAAGAAATTCTCCTAATTTGCCACAATTTTACAATTTCATTTAATACAAAATTAATCTTGTTTTATTGAATTATAATGTTGGCATTTCAGATGGTGAAATACACCAAAGTAAGCAGAGATTGCCCACTTACTAATTCACGAGGCAGCACTAAGTTATTATTTTTACTGAGAAAACAACATAAATATAAAAAACTTAAGATCATTTGTGGTAAATCCCATTCCTAATTTGCCACAATTTTAAAATTTCGTTGAATACAAATTTAATCTAGTTTAAATGAATTAACTACCCTTGAGTGTTGGCAATTTTAGATGATGTAATACACCAAAGTAAACAGTGATTGCCCGCTTAGTAATTTCATAGGGCAGCACAAAGTTATTATTTTTACTGAGAAAACCACATAAATATAAAAAACTTAAAATCATTTTAATTTGCTAAAAAATTAACTTAATCTAGTTTAATTGAACTAACTACTCTCCAGTGTTGGCGATTTTGGATGGTGTAATACACCAAAGTAAGCAGAGATTGCCCGCTTAGATATTCAGGGGCAGCACTAACTTTTTATTTTTGCCGAGAAAACTTTTAAACTTTCAAGAAAAAAAATTAAAAGTTGCTTAAAACTGTTCATAAAAATTTCCTTTTCTTATTTTAATTATGCTTAATTTTGATCAAAGCAAGCAATGGTTGCCCATTATGTAATTCAGAGGCAGCACTAAAATTTGTATTCTTTACTAAGAAAACTGCGTCAAATACAAACAGAATTTAAGATCACCCATTAGAAACTTTCCTAACTTGCCTAATTCTTTAAATTTTATTTCTGCATTGCACACACACACAAAATATATTTCCACAAGAACCCCACCCACATAAGACTTAATTCCTAACAAGTCCTGTAATGCAAAACACAAATCTCTAAGAATCTGTTCCCCACACCCTAATCCGTATTTATTTCATTTTTATCGTGATCTTAATTTTTTCTCTTTTTCCTGAAAATGTTTTCTTTGGCGCCGATCAAGCAAGACCAAAAAAATCCTTCGTCTTTTCCTAACAACAATTCCCCAAAGAGCAAACGCAGAAGATGATGCATCGAATTGGCCTCCTTTTATTTCTCTCGGCCAATGTTAAATATTTAAGTTTTGATTTAAGTTAGCGTGACTCTCTCTACGACAAACGATATTACAGAGTAGAGTGGATGAGATGGATCACCTTGTCCTTGAGCTCATCAATTTGTCTATTTCCATTCATTTCCATCTAATAGCACCCACCTATAGATACAATTATTAATAACTAATGTGGAACACGAGTTTCCTTGAAACCACAATTTGGACAAGTACTCTAATCCAATCTTAGAAAAAAAATCTAGTTGAAGAAATTCTACGATAAAAATGCATTATTAATTAACTGATTTCCAGACTGTCTCCTAAGGTAAAAAGAAAAATATTTCAAGATTTTTACTTCGAAAAATCAACAAATTATCTGCTTTTTCAAGTCCCGTAAACAATTTTTTTCTCCTGAATTCCAATAGCTATCCGGAAATGGATATAATTACTTCTGATAGATGGTGGTTTAGTTAATTAAATGAATAGAAAATCCAAACAAATAAGACAGGCAGGCATAAACTGTTTCGTCGAAACTCAAACATTTTCTAAAGCTATATGATGGACTGGCTGGTAATAAACACTATTGTGTAAATATGTGTCTAAGCTCTTCAAAACCAAAATTACCAAAGCATAAACAAGGGCGGGTGTCGGGGTCCTGTGTACATAACCGCATTTCACGGAAATGTCTGTCAAAATATTATTGTACACCTATTGAGACTATACTCAGTTTTATGATCAATAGTAATTATTTTGGAGAGAGAAAAAATTTAGTAGTAAGTAATATCACATAGAAAGGGGACAAAATACAAACTTCTGAGTGGAGTTACATGCAACTTTAGAAGTCGGGGTATAACCAGGTAAAACAATTTCTGTGAATCATAAGTAATGGGAAAATTTAAAAAGGATTTGCTGCCAGGAACCTAAATATTAGCAATGGGGTTCCTATTTTTAAATTCGTAGAAGATTTTTTCCCCAAAAAGAGAATGCATGATCATCTGGGTTTTCAACAGGGCACTTTATAAAATACTTCATAAACAATTCATAAAATAGAATGGAAGTCTGCAGAAATTGTAGTTGAAATTTAAAATTTCTTCAATTTCTAATGTCATACAACTTTAAAAATTCCCCAGTCTTGCAAACGTTTTTTCTGACTTTCCCTCTCAAGGATGAAAAAAAAAGAAAAAATAAAAGACGAAATGCATGTAAGACTAAAATTTTTCCTCCCATTCTTACGGCAAAAATAAATAATAACAAAATCTCAAATCTGACTCCAATAAAACGTCCAGATATGCAGTTGATAATATGGTTGCAAATTTATGAGCAGCGGATATCCTGGTATTTTATGCCCAGTTTTGCTTTTAAGAGAATGAAAAAATGTCCCTATTTAAGTTGTGCCATTTGGCATTAGGCTATTACACAAGCACAGCACACACAAATAGTTAAGAATAGTCCAGCAAAAGAAAATCAGGATCAATTGTGCTGCCACCTACACCAAGTATTTCGCCTACGCCAATACATAACAAAGCAGCTCCAAGGGAGTTTACTGAGAACTGGCCTTTAGCATTAAAATTCTTTGGGGTATTGGCATCAGTCCGTTTGTTCGGACAGACTGAGGCACATAGAGATTCTACATGTAGTATGTAAATAACCAACCGCAAACAAGTAATATTTCCACATGCAAGATAATGCTTTCTGGAAGAATTCCCAAGGACCTCAAAGATAGGATGTGGGAGCATTGGTTATTTATTTCTCGAATTTATAGTTTGGTCGTTTCGAGCAAACCGACTTTTTTCATCAATAAAATGTGATCCAGAGGGTAAAACACGCGGAAATAATCTTTTTCTGCTGAAATCAGACAGCATTTTGGCTTTTTTCTCCATTTCAAAAATGCATTGTTAACCACTCAAGAAAACCTGAATCGACTTGGCCACATTAAACTTTAAAGTAAATAAGTTTCTTTCTTTCATTTCATTTTTCCCCCCTTCAAAAAAAGCTTCAATTTCTTTTGGGAATCGCGATGTATTGGGTGGGATAACATCGAGAAGGATGCTCTCTTCTTTAATTCAAATATTCTAACATTGTTGTGAATACATGTATGTGTATCTAAGAAGAGATTACTATTTTATTTACGATGTCTGCTCTAGTGAAGGGCAACCATAAGAAAATATCAAGGCAACAGAAATCGTAAAGTGCAGCATATACTGTAGCTGGTGAGGAATTCCTGAGATGATAATATAATGCTAGCTCAGTTTCCTCCAGCTCAATTAAAATCCAATCACTGTCCGCATTCACTACATTAATTTCAGAGCATGCTGAGATGAAGACCAGCCAATGGCGTGACAGGAGACTAGCAACCGAAACTGACCATTAATTAATCTGGCTATACCTATACATACAGTACATTTTTTGTAGGAAACTTAAAACCGCAGTATCCTGAATTTGTATTTTCTGGACATTAAAATAAAAGGCCATTTGGAGCAGTCTGGCATTTCCCCAAATTTTAGCAAAGTGGAACAGCAACATTTTCTAAGAATTCATTATAACAATTTTCCAACAAAAAATAATAATGAAAATACATTTAGCATTGTCTTTCACAAATGGGGCAATAGATGACGCTAGTAGTCATTATATCACCTTTTTGATTTAGCATGCAATGGATTTCCAATGGAATAGAAATAAAATGGAATTCTACTGTCAGCAAGTAATTCATGCGTGGCAGTGGGGAGGGGGGGTAATGCCCACATTTAGGAGGGATGCTCCCATGCCATTCATGACTTAAACATCATTGTTAAATTGAATTCCTAACAATTTTGGACTGTCTTTGAGACTGTCCATCGTCTAATAGCACACAAAAAGTATCATTCATATATGTCCATTGTAGCACGAAGCTCACTCACGGTATCTGCATGCACATGCCTACTTCTGTTATTGTCATAAAGGTTAAAAATATTAGAAACCAAATTAGAGTTTCCATGCAGGCAAATTAAACCCCTCAAACAATCCCTTAGAAAAAAAATTCCACCTTGACAGCAATGATTCCCATTCTAAATTGTGGAGTTTCTGTTCTTTGTAACTTGCCAGTAACAAATCTTGCAGCCCTATGCTTTACCATTTCCTGATCCTGCTGAAGTCTTTATACTGTACAATGGTATGGAAGACAATTTGCGTTGTCAAAATCTCAATTATGTTGTATGAAATTTTAACAACAAAGATTTGTGTTTAGAATATTCAAGAAGGTCTACCGTAAATGGAAATTTTATCAAAATGGTATTATTATATAATGCATATTCTATATTGCACAAGCAAATGTCTGGCCCTTAGAATATAAATTTGTGTGTAAAGTGAAAGTATGTC
The DNA here is from genome assembly GCA_034693985.1 of Nemasoma varicorne. NCBI lineage: Eukaryota > Metazoa > Arthropoda > Diplopoda > Julida > Nemasomatidae > Nemasoma > Nemasoma varicorne. The sequence continues at coordinate 6,513 of JAQFXX010000149.1, forward strand.
CTGGGAAATATTGATTTCTTAAAAGTTTCTTGATCGTCCCCTTTAACAATGTGGCAACTTTTCATTTCTCACCACTTCTTCGAATTGGATACAAAATGCCATTGAAGCAACGAGGCAATGCAGTGCAATTAAACGAAGATATGAATTAATCTTGTTAATAAGGTTTCATCTGAACTTATAAGCCAAACCACATATGTGGGAATTGCTGCACGTGCATGGCTTATTCCGACCAATCATAGTCCAGAAGGGGAGCAATGGCAACAGTTACAAATTACATTCAACCTAAGTTTAAATAGCTTTTAATTGTGGTTACCCAGAAATGGATTTGTTTTAAGTTTTTAGTAATTGATCACTTAATACATTTCAGAAGCTATAAAATTCTGGATGTCATTAATTTTCCTTGTCTTAGTTTTATATATAAAATAATAATAATAAATATATAAATGTTAGAAAAAATTGGCATGCTATACACGAGCTATTTGGGGGAACAGATAAAATTTAGACTAAACTAATTTTTTTTAAATTAAAACTACAGATTTTGCCAAATTATTGCGAAATTATTAACCTAGAGGGTGAATCTAAATTCTAGACACTAAATTAGACGAAATAATATTCCTATTTTCAATTAAAACCCTGGAAATTGTCGAATTAATAGCCTATAGGGCAAACCTATATTTAATCAGGGGTGAATCTATATTTTAGACATTAAATTAAACTAAAAAAGCCAATATCTTAAATGAAAACTCTGGAATTTGCCAAATTAATGGTCTAGATGAATCTATAATACAGACATTAAATTAAACTAAAAAACTAAAATATTTTAAATTAAAACTCAGGAAATGGCTGAATAGGATGAACAAATTCTAGACATTAAATTAGAGTTACAAACAAAATATTTTAAAGTTAAACTCAGGAAATTTACAAATTAATAACCTATTGGGTGAACCTATATTAGACATTAAATTAGACTAAAAAACTAAAATATTTTCAATTAGATCCCTGGAAATGTCCAAAAAAAAAAACTAGGCTGAACTTAAGGTTAATTCAATTCAACTCAGTACGTACACCACAGTCAGCAATCAAATGCTATATGGTAGGGGGTGCTCATCTTCAGGAGGAAACTCCCTTGTCAGTAGCAACTTTAAACATCATCGTTAAATTGAATTATTGTATATATTATAATGTAGCTGAACCTATATTTAAGACATTAAATTAGACTTAAAAACTGAAATATTTTAAATTAAACAACACATTTACAAATCCAGATTTAAAATCGACAGAGTAGTTCCTAACATAAAGACCCTTGACCTTTGACCAAGAAGGTGTCGTCTATAGCTACTTGGAAAATGATGAGGACAACCAAAATAGTCGATTTGAATGTAGTACAAGCAATGCAATTTCTGTAAACTAGCATATTGTTATTCAGAGCCTCTACATTTTCCCATCCCATTTCCATCACAATAGTTGCAACTTACGAAATTGACAAAAGTGACAGCTAGGAGCTGGTCAAGCCATCTTTATTAAAATCCCCGGAAGATTTCAGTCCCTGTCTATCAAATGTAAGAAAAAAGTTGGGTATTATATTTTTCTTTTCATTTCTATCTAGGTTGGAATGCACTTGATGTACAAACGGAGCGACCTTAAACTAGACCCAGATATTGATTGGTGAATATTCCATTGGAATATTAGCCCATGCTCGCTGCTCGTCACTTTGTATCCGGGACTCGCAGGGAGCAGTACTGTACCGTACTGCTGAGCAGAAATGATGGAAGCATCCAGTTCCAGTTCTAATTACTGGCGCTATATATACACACGAACACGTGTGTGAATTCCCATACCAAAAATGCATTAGTGCAAAAGACAATAGGCAGGTGGTTGCTGGAGCATGCTGGTACTGCTCTATAGATTGCATTAATTAATCATTAAAAACGAGAATGATGGATAGTCTGATGGAAAATATACGAAAAGTGAAGGTTAAACCTTAGAAATCATCTTCGAAATTCATCAAGTTCATCCAGAGTAAAAAAAAAGTTACTTGGCCGGGATAATCGAATTGGTGATGATAGAAGCACAAATGGACAACTCCGGTGCAGGAAAATGACAGAATAATAGACTAGTGGGACTAATCCAGTTAGCGGACTACAAAATGGATGGAATTAAAGTGTTCGCTACGAAATCGGCTAACGAGTCACCACCAACTTTGGTACTTTCTGATATGCCGCCTCTTACGGAGTTTGAAAATCAAGGTAAGTTAATTACTACCCTGGGTGAATCTGAACGCCCAAGTTTTAAAAATGCATGCAAAATAAAGATAAAGTAACCATTAAGTTTTAAGTATAGTTTTTCTCGCTTTACCTATAGGTTGTGTAATTTCCTAGACTTTTTTTAAAAAAGTTAAAATATTTTCTGCTTTTAATACTTAGCAACTTTACAGTCTAAGTTAATTCTGCCATTTCTTCCAGAAGTATTGAAAGTTTTAACTTTTCCACTTTTGCTTGCTTTTAATATATAAAATCAGTATATAATATTTCTAATCAGTAAATGAAATATTTTTCTAAATTTCTCTGAACTTTCCTAGAAAATTTTCGGCTGAGAAATAGCCTAGTCCTTGTGTTTCCCCTCAGTATTTTCCTAATTCCCAGTAGTAACCCTGAACGAATTTTACAAGAAGGTTACAAACAAATGCAAGTAATAATTTACTAGAATTGTTTTTAACTTAAGAGTCCCTGTGTTTCTCTCAGTATGCAAATTCATCTAACATACAATTTCAAGCCATTCTCTAAGTAAATTTTATGAGGAATATGCAGTACATTATGCTTTTTTTTGAGATTGTGGGAAGTTTTACTGTTTAAGAGGATTTTCTGCCAAGAACATAAAAAGTGCAAATATTTTCCAAGATGAAAATTTGTATAAAAATTCCTGAAGACTATTTTCACGAAAAGTAAAATGGAAAATTTCCAATTTCTCCTTGATATTTTGTTACAGAAAACTTCAGAGTTCCTAGAAAACTACTGCTATTACCAAAAGGCTTTAAGTTTAGTTAATTTTTAGGAAAGGAAAATTTGAGTTCTACCTCTAGAAAACTTAAAACAATTAACGGGATATACCGCGAGGAAAAAGACAGGATTTATAAGCAATTTTTAAATGTATAGGAAAATCTTTTTTTCAAAAAATTAAAAATATATCAAGCACAAGTAAAACATCTTAGCAACAATATTCACAGTAAATAAACTAATAATTAATAATATTTTGGAGAAGTACCGAACCAAATTTACATAGACAGCAATGTTAAAAATTTAGGTAAATGTAAATTGGTTTTTATTTTGGTTTGGTAGTTTCCAAAAGATCTAAACTAAAATTAATTAAATTCAAACCAGCTTAAAATCCTGCGTAATCCTTTGTCCACGCTAAATAATACAGACTTAAAATTCTGGAGTTATTCGAGAGATCTAACTTCAATTTTCATTCCCTTAAAATTAACTAAAACTTAAATTAACTAATACTTTATTAAGGATTGGCTTTTGGGTAAAAGTAGTTTTCTGGGGAATCAGATATTTTCTGCAACAGATCAAAGATCAAAGAGCAATTTCCAACTTTACTTTTAAAGGAAGAAAGCCTATGAAAATTTTGTACAAATTCTGATCTTGAGAAAATCAGTGCACATATTTTCATGTTCTTAACTGTGAATCCTCTTTTAAAACGAGTCTTCAAGCGACAGCGGGCTAATTATCTCCATGAGAACCGATGTCTCAATATCGTAGTTCAATATCAATTATTTGCATTGTAATTTGTGATATTTCCTCCGCAATAACATTTGCCTAGAAAAATTATTTCTATTTATTACGGATTGGCATTAATTTAGGAACAAACCTAGTGGAACCAGACACATCCTTTAGCT
>JAQFXX010000150.1:0-10409 GCA_034693985.1 Nemasoma varicorne
TTGCCTGAAGAAACTTTGCAGAACCACTAAAACCAAAGTCAGGACAATCAACCTTGTGACACACTACGGTGCTAATCAGGAGGTACGTGTAATCAAAAGTTTATATTTCAGTTTTATCTCAGAAAAATATCCAAGAAACTTTAGCATATACCGGTACATAAAAGTTCAAAAGTAATCACGAAATTTCATCATTTTTGAAATTTCAGACAACTTTTACACTGTTTATGGCAAGTTCATCCAGAGGTAATTCCCACTTAACCATGACCTTTTGGTTAAACTGTAAAGGAAAATTTTGATTTAAGTTTACACTTTCATGTTCATAATGTAAATCAATCTAAATTTTCAATTTTGTTTAAAACTCACAGAAATTTTAGGGTCAATTGAGGTCATTCCAAAAAAGTAGTGATGGGGTTACGAGCTTCTATCTTTTACCCAGCATGCAGAGTAGATTTTTAGTTGGAGGGAGCAAGTGATGATATTATTCACCATCCCTTGACTTCAATTAAACCCAGAATTTCTGTGACACAAAGTGTCAAATAATAATAATGCAAAAATGCCTAAAAATAAGCATTTTCTGTCTGGTACTAGTGCTGTACATGCCTTGTGCATAAAATAAGCCTACTGTCATTAAAATTGTTTTTTTGCATACATGTACATACCATAAGGCAAAAAGAGAACATTTTTTAAACTTTTTTCCCCTCATTTTCCCCTTCTAAAAATGGGTTTAATTGTAGAACCATGCATCAAGTGCTGCTGGAGTACATTTTGGAGATGCCTGTTCAAATCATTTATCCTTTTTTTACTCAGATACAATGACTTAAATTTGCTTTTTTTAAATTACTGGATACTTTAGGTCACTGTTCGTTTCCTATTTAAAGGAGCAATATTCAGATACAAATACATCGAAAAATTTATATTAAAGATTTAAAAACAGAACATTCTGGTGAGTTTTCTTGTTTAAAATTCCTTATTACATGGGAATGTTCATGAGACAAAAAGTATGCTCCTTACGCAAGTCCTCACAGCACTGAAATACAGAAAATTCAAGTTGAGTTAGAAATTCGTTGTCTTCTATAATTTACTTCTAGAAATGTCCAAATTCTAAAAAAATACAAAATAGTAAGTAATACAGAATGACTTTATGATGCTCACAATTTAATATATTCCAATGATAATTGCGATTATATTACACTATGTCAAAAGAAAAAGCTGCAAACCATACGGCCAATTGACTGAGTGCACCTTTTCACTTTGCATGCAATTTATGTGATTTTTAAACCTTCAATCATCAATAAATAGACTTTTGCACAATGACAGAGTTCCCAAAAGAAATTTCAAAAAACAATCAATTTTTAAATCCAAAACTGAAGACAAATAAACATTATTTCTACCTCGAAAAATTTGAACAAAGAATAAAGATTGATTTAAAAAAATTTACATTAAAAGCAGACCGTAATAATAATTTTGAAATGTAACGGCTACATTTTTTACTGAAGAGTAAATCCTAGCAATTTCCATCAATTTTGAGCAATCTTTGTAAAAAAGAGGCCAAAAGTAAATTACTGTTTTTGAAAAATATTAAACACATTACAGAAACTAGTACTACAATTCAGCATCAATGTATAGTTTTTGAGCTTAAATTCTTTATTTTTTTTAATATTTTTGAATTAGTATCAATGTTAAATTTTGAAACTGTATTTGATAGAATTAATCAAATTGCATGTAGTTTTAAAAAATATTGCGCAAAAAATGTTGGAAATCGGTCCTTAAGTTAACTATTGGTCCTTCTTTTTGCATGCTATTAGACGATGGAATAGTAATTTTAACAGTTGCCCCCTAATTTACTTGGAATTCAATTAAACAATGACGCCTAAAGTTGCTAATGAAGTAAGAGTTTCCTTCTAATTCACTGGGCATTCAACCCCCTCCCCCTTATATCAAATGGTATTTACTTACTGACTGCAGAGTACTAAGTTGAATTGAAGCTGGAAAACCAAATATAGTTCAGACAAGGAAATTTCCCTTTTTCCAAGTGGTTAAACTTATTCCTGATTGGCTTAAAATATTTTATTTCTTGTTACATTGACTAGTCCTTCGTCTAGTTTGTGAATTATTTCTCACTACCTTAAAACTTTCAAATATTGATTTGTGGGACCATATGTAAATTTTTACTTAAATCTCGACTAACACCGGAGCATTCTTCCTGATTGTGGGATTGCCCTTTCCCGGAAAAATGTTAAATTACTTATTTTCTAAATCCATCAGGTAAAAAATGGTGTTATGTCGCAGCTTGTCTAACTGGAATTGATTTCATGTACAGTATTTTTGATAGAAGTGTCTTCCCTTGTCTGTGAAACCAGTTTTAATTTTAAAACATCAAGTATTGTAGTTTTAAAAAATTTTGTTTTGTCATCTTGTGACCATTGGTTTGACAATATACTCAAGTCAAGAACTAAGGCAAATTAAATTCAACCAATAAACGTAAAATGAAGAATAAATTGTTACTGTCCGGTTTGCCGCCAAGTACAATTAACGCCACACATTTTTTTTTTTTTTAAATTTGAAAACCTGGAGAAAGTACAGGGTGGGAAACAGTATAAAGTAACAACAATTAGGAAATTACGGTAATACCATTGGTTACTACGACTATTGTGGTTACAAAAACGAAATTAAAAGTTGGTATGTCCGCCATTCGCTTCTCTCTCAACATGAAGACAATCAGGGTAGGAGCTCAGAAGATTCATAAACAAGTCGGTATTCTATTCCATGTCCCGAAGGACTCGTTCCAGATGTGCAATAAGTGTTGCCCGGGAATAGCGGTCTGGTCCACGTTTCACCATCATCAAGGACTCAACTGCGTAACCATACATGTATTACATTTTCCCTGGACTTCTTGCACATTTGGAACAAGTCCTTCGGGACATGGAAAGGAATACGGGATGGTTTATAAATCTTCTGGGCTCCTACCCCTAGCAAAAGGTTATTTCCCACCCTGTATATTCCAAAGCGATACTGTAGTCTGATTGGGCAATTTTAAATGTTAATTAGCTTCTATTCTTGACTTGAGTATAGTTACGCGATATCAACATTTACATCGTGCTGTCAATTGTACATTCTGTTTATTATTAGAGTATAATTGATTCATGTATATTTGGGAACTATTTGGAAACCCTATCATATGTAAAGGTCTATGTGGAAACTTCATTTTTAATCAGAATATGAAGATAACAAAAAAAAGCTGAAACGAGAAAGTCCCTCACTGAAAAAGAAATAAATAATCAGATTACAATGCCTGATATTAGTTGGCCTCTTGGCTTTGCTCTCCGTCATTTTTTGACTTGGCCTCTTGATTCGAAGGAATTTGGTCATGATTTGGGGAAGGAGTTTTTGTAGAATCCTCAAGCAATTCGTCCGTGCTGGGAAGTGGCGATTGACCTATGTTTGGAATGGAAGTAGGTGGAACAGGTGAGTGAACTGGATTAGATGAAGTTTCTGTTGGTGCACTGGGTAGTGCACTTGGTGGAATGATGGGTGCAGGTGTTTCAGGTTCGCTCGTTTGGGGAGGGGAAGCTGCAATGAAAAATAATGCTAATGGTATTAAGATCAACTTCTTATATTGTTACATATTTCAGGGCACTATTTCAGATCAACATGACACATTGTTTTTTTAGTTTACTGGAATATTTGTTTCTAAATTCTGCCACAAATTAATTTTTTTAACTTGCCACCTTCCAATTAGAGACAGGCCACAACCAATTCAATTCTATTGTAAAAAAAATGTTCAAATGGATGTCAACTACAGATTTCATCGCATTTAAATTCAAGGGACTGCAAAATATCCTACACTATAAATTTCTTTTTATATTTTTAAGTAACAGAATGCACAAACTGTCAAAATGGTGACAATTATGAGTCGTCACAACCTTATTCAAATCTTCAAAGTAACCAATAGATGGTACTAGTTTTCCCTGTATTAATCAAATAAGACCACCATTTAAATGTTTTCAGTTATTGATAATAATTAGAAAATTCCTAGATTCTTGCAGAAGATGAAGTAACACCTAAAGAAGCTTCCTTGACGCAAAAGAAAGCATGTTTTTCCATGTCAAAATTTGGTAAAAATCTTCGTATACTTTTTCAAAAATAATCATTTTTAAATTATTAGGGAATTTTCGCGGATCATTTTTTTTTAATTGCAGAGAAAAATAACTTACGAACTAGAAAACTACCCAGTCTATATGAAACAGTTAACGAAATGTTTTTAAGAAAAACCATAAATAAGCTTAACCTTGCAATAGGACAGAGGAATATTTGTTCTAGTGAAAAGTGAAAGCAGACTGAAATTCAAATTCAAATTTTTTTAGTAGCAAATGTTATTAAAGTACATGTATTCATCCCAATGTTGGGAATTGATCCCCCTCCCCCAAATGGCATTAGATTTACTGAGAATACAGTACCAAGTTGAAATGAATTTAGGCTATAACACGCATTGTTAATTTATGTCCCCAAATTACTTTAAATCGAAGACGAAACGCTTGACCAATTCAATCACAAAATTGCACGAATATTTTCTACACACCTTCATTTGCCACGTGTTCCTCATTAGAATGTTCTTTGGGTGGATCAGGCTGTGCTTGCTCTTTTACTGCAGGTGTACTCTCTTGTGTAGAAGGATCAACTTCCATGGCTTCCTCCGGTGGTTGCTGCTCATCTTTATGTGTTTCGTTATTAAGTGGCGGTGGGGATTCATTCTCCTACAAAGAAAAAGGGCCGCTATTTTTAAGAGAACCTTTAAATACTAAGACGAGCAAATCCAGTAAAAAAAACAACTATATTCGAACCTTATCCTGAATTTGTTCGACTGGGGGAGTTGCAGTTACACTCGGTGTAGTTTCAGGTACGGCACTCGGATCCTCCTTGTTTTCAGTTACTGCGGGTTTTTCTGCCCGATCTTTTTCGGCCTCTTCCGGCTTTTGCTGCAAAATCTGCTGCTGACGTGTATCTTCTGCTGCTTGTGCTTGAGCCCTTTCCTTCTGCAGTTGCTCATATGCTTTGTCAACCATCTTCTTATACATTTCAGGATCGACAGCTTTAACGCAATGCTAATTAAAGCAATGAAAAGCAAGCCAAAAAATAAGCATCGTTCTTGGATCATTCAACCATTCAGGATATAATAATTTTGAATCAGTCAGGGAAATATACAAAGCTCTGGAGCCATATTCTATTAACAACCTACTGATACATGAAGAGGTGGATGCTCGGGTAGATTACAATACGTAAAATCAGGTTGTCTACCCAATAGTCCAAATGAAATTCCCAGATATCTCCCTGATGTATTTAAAAAAAAACCCTGACAAGCATGGCATTTTTGTAAAAGAGAAGGATACAATGAAATGTGAATGTATCATTTAATATATGTACAATAATCTGCCTGATTCCCAGATATAACCATGTTTTGAGCCGAATTCATTAATATTATTGTATGCACAGAATTCCCTGATTACCTAGATGATAAACACCCAGAAAATGGCACAGGGATTACGAATCTTTATAGATTCAGTAAAATTCAACAAGATATCCATGGAATTCAATAGTAATTGGGAAGCTTCAAAAGGACCGTTGATATTGATTTTACTTCAAGCTACATGTTCAATTAAATTCAGGAATATTTAGCAGGATAGTGTTAAATTCAGGAAAATTCAAAAGAATTTAGTGAGATTCAGAGATTCAACTGGACTCAGAAAGACGTCATAAGATTCAATTTTATTCCGACAGGAAAAAATGCTGTCGGATTTTGTGTTAAGGCGCAATTGTCTATAGATCGTCCAGTCGTCCAAATGGGAAATTCAGCTAAGATTTAATAAAATTCAGCGGGATTTCGGAAGTTTCACTGAAATTACGTAAGCTTTAGTGAGATTCAAAGGGGCCTTCCTTTCAGGGATATTGTTACCCCCTTAATACTTTGAATAAAAACATGTCATTGTACAACTGACGGATGTTTTTTAACTACTTAAATCTACTGAACATATTTTTAAATGGGTATCCATTCCTTGAAGGTTAAAGCATTAACCAGTTTTGCATAAGTAGTCATATTTTCTTCCAATTGAGTAAGCAAAATATAGAAACCTTCTTTAATTCTTCTTGAAACGTATCGCTAGATTCAATGAATTTACGTTTTTTGACCTCAAACCGATCTTCAATCTGCTGTAACTCTGCAACCAGTTTTTTCTTCAATGTTTTCAAAGATGAGGAGGAAGAAATACATTAGTCAAAATGAAAATATTAACAACAATGAGCCTGAAACAAATATTACCTGATGCATAGTCAATGACTGGACTTGTCGCCTTAGAACGGTCATTCTGGTGGTAGTAACCACAGATCTCACATCAGGGACCACAACATCACTAAAAATTTCATTAATCAAGCGATGATTACGCAAATAGCGAGCAGCAGCAACGTGCTTGACAGAAAATCCATCATCAGAGTCTGAAATAAAGATATTCCTTTCACTTATTACAATACTTAAAATCATAAAACGTATTTTCGAATTCCCGGTAATTTAAACTTTGGGCTAAAAATTGTTATTCAAACAAAGACCTTACCTTCTTCTTCATCAGCAGTGATAGCAATTCTTCCATCAGCCTTTTGCTTTAAAATTAAAAATCCAATCAGGACAGAAATAATGAGAAAATGGCAAAAGACAAATCTAACTCCATCAAAATATTCTTATCGAGCAAAGTAGTCAGTCACAAAATGCATGCCCATACCACAAACAAAATACATGCGGAGAAATAGACAATGTATTTTGAAACGTTCAACGAGCCAATAAAAAAAATCAAACGAGTTAGTGCCATCTTTTACCAAACTCCAAAAATGTAAATAAGAAAAAAAATAAATAAACAAAACCAGGCCAAACCAGAAAAACATGATGAGAAAAATAGTTATTTGAATGAATTACAGTGGGAGCTCTGTCTAGAACGTCTCGTTCATCTGCAGCCTGTTGAACTAAAAATATAGAAAACGGAAACTGTAAGCAGATTCGGGTTTTAATGTGCATAGGTGGTGAAGTTGTAGCACATTTTCCATCACACAATCCAAAAAGTAGTCTTGAATAATTATCTTAATTGTATAAAAATGAAGAAATAAGATTTGCACAAATATGAAATGTCCCTTCTTAAATTACTTTCAACTTCGACTGAGTCTTGCAAGATACTGCTGAATAATTTATTTAATGCGAAGAAGGAAATTTATTGTAAAATGCATACCAGTAGAATCGTTTAAAATACCCATTATTCCCAAAAACTTATGCATCTTAACAAAACGAGCAAACATAATTGCCTAGCAAATTAATTACAGATATGCATGTATTTTAACCTCGATTTTAACTATGATACAAAATAACCTTTTAACCCTATTATAAAATTTTGATTAATCATTGTCATGTGTTGGGGTAGGGTAATAGCAAAAAGGGAGAAATATAAATCAATTATAATATATCAAATATGGTTACTAATATTACATGATGCAACCATCCCTGATCGGGATGTTTTTATTAGTTTTTTGTTTGGACCAAATTCCTCAAATAAACCGGAATTTAGTCGCTAAAGGTGCTCATTCGAGCTGGAAGGTTTGAGAGGACAAAAAACATCCCTCGTGCAATTTTATTAGCCCAAGACGACAGGGCCGTGTCACTTACATATTGAATCCTTTAACTAAAATGTTATCGTGTGCATGTATATGGTATATGGTATAAATAAATAAAAACATCGGTAAAGGCTCATAGCCATTAAAAACGAGCTCCGAGTATAGCGAACAGGGCAATAATGCATAGTAATAGACGCTCGGCCCCACCAATTTTTTTTGATAATTTTCCGAACTTTAAAGTCGATTATCTCCGCAACGGTAAGAGATATCGAAATGTATTTTTCACCATTCAACTCAGCGTAAAATTCTACATAAGAATCATAAATCACATGTCCTCCAGTGATGCCAGGAAGTGAAACGGACACACGGACACACAAAGGTTAAAACCAGTAACGAACGGAGTTTGTTGAAAATGATGGCCTTAACTTGTGGGCAATGTTATTTTTCTCCAGAGCAAAGTTGGTTATTTTTGTTCATAATCATAATGTAATTCTTTTATATCTACCAAAAATAGTGGAGTATCTTTTAATTTCTTTACAAACCACAAAAAACCCTAAGCGACGACTTTAGTGGTACACGTTATAAACCTAACGTGAGCAGTTCTCTCTCCATATTAAGTTTATTAATAGAATTTCATAATTTTTAGTTCTTCACTTGAGTAAAAGTGCGAAAAGTCCGTTAAAGTGGTGCCCCATGACAGGAATAAGCAAAAATGCACTGAAAATTACTTCCAGAGGTTAATTGCTCAGGTTTAATCCATTTAACCTGCGATTTTTCATTCATGATGAAGCAGAAAACAAATTCGCTAATTTTTTGTTCCACTAGATTTAGAAAATTTTGGTGAAAGTAATTAAGCAATAAAAAAGCAAAAATTGGGGGTTTTAGCAGGCCTAATTCAACAAAATAATAGCTTTCTTACAGGATATCGATAAAGAAATTAGGAAGCATAGTTAAGGACAAACTAGTAAAAGGCATCAATTTCATAGACTATAATAATTCGCACAACCACGTTTATGCCATTACTGAAAAAAACTAGGGTTTAAGGCTTGAAGCTTTTTACCGAAGTTGGTTAGATATATTCTCTTCAAGATATACTTACACACAAAAAAATGGCATCTTCAAGCTACTTTTTTAAGGCATTTTCCTTCTCAATTTGCTCTTCTTCAACAAAATGGTGCACACTGACAGGGAATCTTCTTAACAAAACAATATTACGGCATAAAGGGAAAAATCCTCCCGGATTGATCTATCAATTTTGTAATTTTTCTAACAATTTAAACTTTTCTTTCACATTTAATCCATATTAATTATTCTGAGATTTCCTGGAGCCCATATGAAGTAGATCAATTAACTGGAGTGGGATATTTAAAATTCTAAAAAGACTATCGAGGCAAAACCATTTTAAACAATGAGTAAAAATGGGCAGGTTTAGAATGTAATTATGTGCTACAACTGATGTAAAATTCCATATTAACAAAAGGCAACAAAATACAAATGTCAACGGACCTCGTCCCTTGGCAGCCATCCATGCCTGATAAGCAGGAGAACTTTGATAAGTTTTCATGGCCTTGTCATAATCAGTCTAGAAATCAGACAAATATTGTCTTTCAGAAAAGGAAGAAAAAAAAGGGTTTGGGTATAAATTGAAAAGCGTATACAAATTGCAAGCTTAGTCTAGGGATGAAGCTCAAGCACATACCTTTTCAGTTTCATAGTCATCTATGTATTCTTGTTTGTCATCATCTGACAGTTCGCGCCACATCTGCCCGATAATTTTTCCAATTTCCCACAATTTCAAATCTGGATTCTGTGCTTTCACTTGATCCCATACCTTTACGAAAAATTATATATAGATACGCATGACTACGTTATCTATACTAACTACAGTAACTACCAAGCTTACAATATGTATAACCTCGTTGCACTTACCTTACGGCTGTAGCGCATATATGGCATCAGCGGCTTATCCGGAGGTTTTGGCGCTTTCGGAACTCTGGTCTCGGACTGTGGAAACCCAAACTGACATGTTTCACAATGTATGATGGTTACGGGTAGAGTAAGGTACATGTAAGTAATACAACTCAACTATAAGTTATTGCATTCCAATTACATATAGTAAAAATATTAAAAACATTGTATTAATTTTTAAAAAAAGGATGACTGACCACAGAGGTCTTATTTCCAATGCGCACAGGGTTAAACCCGGGATGTCCATGTGGCGACGATACAAAAGGGTTACCGCCGGACTAGAAAAGTAAACAGGAAAGCTCCCTTGGAATAACTTGCTTAAATTTATACGTATCTGAGTACACATTTTTGCATTTGGTGAAAGCAATCTGAGCAGAGAATAAATACAAAGGTATATTATAAAGGTCTCTTAGTAGGCCCCACGCGCACTATATATACAAGTGCATACTTCTTATACATAAACAACTTTGTCAAGACAACCTTAAATAATTTAAAAAATTAACCATTTTCTTTTTCTTTTCAACCAATTCTGTATGCTAGCTGTGCGTTTATTTTTATGTTTGAAAATGTCAAAAAATTCAAGAATATTCTTTAGATATTTACACTTTTGATGATAGGAGTGCTTTTTTAAATATGATAAGCAGATGACATTTAGTGTAAATGTCCAAAAAAAGCAACAATACTAAAAATCGAACAGGATTGCAAATGGTTTTAAGATGGCCAGAGTGAAAAACTAACGAAAATTCCAATCATACAAAATGGGGCCAACTTCCAAAAATGAGTGTTTGTTAAATTTA
>JAQFXX010000151.1:0-10372 GCA_034693985.1 Nemasoma varicorne
ATCATTTGTTGTGTCACCCATCAGAGGTTTTTCTTCAGAGGTGAGCGCTGAAATAATGCAAAAGACATTATTTCAGCAGCCGCTGAAAATACGTCATTTCAGAGCCTTTTCAGAGGAAAGTCCAGATAAATGACGTTCAGAGGTGATTTTGTCAGCATGTAGGACAGCCTTATATGGGTACTTTGATGTATAGCAGGGGCCCACACGGAAAGTACACGTAGAAGACCCGGCGCACGAGGCTGCGGTGTAGCCGCACACAAGTTTAGTTTAATGAGGCGTTTTTATTAAAAAACACTTTTTTAACTTTTCTTTTTGAGGAACCAATTTAAGGGGGCTTTAGGATATAACCGGATGTTTCATGACCTATTAAAATCCCCCTTCTTGTAGCACACCATTTGGATGGGGGCTCAAATACAGCCTTGCGTGCAGGGTCTCTGGTTTTCATTTTCCGAGTGGGCCACCACAAACATCAGGGCGCCGCCGTTTGGGCACTAGCAGTTGAGCACCAGCATTTGGGCACCAATACCATTAGGGTGCCGAGTACGTTTTGGCACCACTATTTGGGCGCCGAGTACGTTTGGGCGCCGGGTACATTTGGCTCTCGGTTGGGCACCATACCATTAGGTGTCCAAATACCATTGAGCTTCCTTAGTTTTGGTTTCTGCTTGACTGTCATTTTACATACATCTAGGGAAATGACTACAATCAATTCCATGTTGAGAGTTCAGAACACTCCCATGAAATTGAACAGAATTTGTATTTAGCCAATGATTCTTCTGGAATTTTGCATGGGCATTTTTAAATGAGCTAATAAGAGATGAAATATGAGCACATGACATCTTCAATCGAGGACTTCTCAATGTGGGATGAACTGTAGACTGTTATACAACAATTAGAAAATGTTTACAGCTTAAAATGTAAGAAAAGGTATACATGCAGCTCGTTTAAGGCGTCCTTTAGAAACCTGTAGATACCAATTGATATTAATAGAAACCAGTGTATGAACCAACATGTTTCTACTGGTGGCCAACTGTTTTTTATTTCCTGGGGAGTCCAGATACCCAAATGTACTCGGCGCCCAAAAACGGCGGTGCCCAAATGTACCAGGCGTCCAAAACGGTGGTGCCCCAATGACGGTGCCCAAACATACTGCACCCTCTCAAAAAGTCGCTGGCGCGTATTTTCCGCGCGGGCTGCGTATAACATATAAGTACCCATACGGTTTGTCTCAATAATCTTATGGGCACCTGTATGGGATTCACACTGGTCTTTTTCATATAAGGTAGGGAGGCAGTACGCCCTTCATCAGGAGGAAACTTCCTTGTCAAGTATACTGACAGGGGTGTTTTAAACATTGTTAAATAGAATTCTTAACAAATTTGGATTCTTAATTGGATTCTTTTTTACCTTCCACAGCAGCAACAGAAAAGAAAATCATTGGATACACCATGGAACAGAAGACCAGAGGGAATGCATCGGGAATTATATGCTTTGCTGTATTCAGACAACAAGTAAATTTGGGGATTTTTCGTATTTTGGAATATGGGGTAGTAATTTTTTTGGATGTATGTATGAATGACTACAATGCGCGGAAGTGCACGATTCTCTTAATGTGAAGCAGGATATTGAATCCTTCTTTATCATTCAGAATCCTTCTGCATTTTGCTGAATCCAGTTTAATCTCGTTGAATTATTCTAAATCTCGTTTTTTAAAATTCTTTGGAATCTCTCTAAATACTCGCTGAAGCATTCTGAATATTGCTGAAATCTTTCGGATTGTTGTTGAATCCTTCTGAATCTTATAGAATCCTGCTGAATCTCTTTGAATATATAGCCCTTTGAATCTCTGAATCTGGTTGTATCCCACATAACTCTTGATGAGTCATAATTACCTACATGATTTTCTGTCCCCTCTTAACACACTTGTGTTGTAATTGAGTAGACAAACTTTTCAGAATTTTCTCTGGCAATTCTTTCACTCATTCCATTTTCCAAAACTGTAGGGATGCCCCACCAATTCTGCCAACGGACAGTGGCCAAGGATACAAACAAATGAAGGCGAAACTTGGCATGAAGCGCGTTCGAGCCTGGAAGTGGATGCCATTCACTAACCCAGCGCGAAGCGACGGCGCGGCATTCCACCACTGGAGGCGTGTGGCCGACGAAGGCAAGGAATATCCGTTTGCCAAATTCAACAAGGTAGCTTGTCAAATTCTTCAGTCTCCTTCAAAAAATTTGCCAGCTTTCACATTCGATTTTTATAATTTTTGTTAAAAAATTTTCATTATATGTGCAGACAGTCCAAATGGTGACTTACACTGACATCGAATACCAACAGTGCCTGCAGTCCGATAAATGGAACAAAAGTGAAACGGATCATCTTTTCGACCTTTGCCGCCAGTTTGATCTTCGGTTTTACATCATACACGATCGATGGGATCGGGTGCAGTTTCAGGAACGAAGCGTTGAGGATATCAAGGAACGGTATTACGACATTTGCAATTTACTCTCTAAGGTGAGTAGTCCGGAAAGTTTTCTCTCTCTTTATTTAGTACGTTTCCTTAAAAGGACCCCATCTCTAACACAGTTATGAGTGTATTTATGACCCGATGTCACCTTGCAGGTCAAAGGTTAAGTCTGAACCAATCAACACTACTGTTTCCTTCCTCTCATCTTCCTTGCTTCCCCTCTCAACCCAACCAATATCTAAAAAATTCTAATTTTTCTATATGAAATTTGCTAGGCCCGCTCTACATCTGGTCAAGAACAGAAATTAAGGGCGTATGATGCTGAGCATGAAAGACGAAGGAAGGAGCAATTACGCAGGCTTTTTGATAGAACTCCAGAGCAGGTTGGTCTTCAGTCACTTTAAAAGGGAATATTTCGCCTAAAGTTAATCTTACGACCTAATCTGTGATTTAGATTGAGGAAGAACAGACTTTAACAAACGAACTCCGAAAGATTGAAATGCGTAAAAAAGAACGGGAGAAGAAAACTCAAGATCTCCAGAAGTTAATTACGGCTGCTGACAGCAACTCTGAAACCAGGCGACAGGAGAGGAAGAATACCAAGAAGAAAGTTCCGACGCAAAAGGCGGCCAAGAGCGATACTTCAGTGAGCAGTTATAGTACAATGCGTAACAAAAGCTGGTTGGTTTATATTCATTTCTGATTACCATTATGTACTTTTTGTAGTTGGTTGAAATGGCTGGCATCAAGTTCCCTGATGCGCGCACCACTGGCGTTAGTCTACGAAGTCAGAGGGTTAGTATATCTTTTCCTATTAATAATTTTGTCTATTTGCGCTTGAAAGAATGCTTTGTTGCTATTGGTAATGTAAAATTACTGTGTCCAGTGTCCTGTATTTTATAGATTAATTATTTTTTTGCTCCATTTTTGATTATTTGTTTGAGAAAAAAGTGTATTTTTCTGCAACATGCATGTATTTAAGTCTCAAAATGTGATTGTTATATTTATTTTAACCTAATTGGTTATCTACCAAAATGCCGTACATGTCTAAAAAAATTATCATACAGTTCATTAGCTAAGGTTCATTCTGCCCTAAAATGTCGCTTATGAAATCTGGAGAATTTTAGTTTTAGTCCTTACCCAATTTTGTTGTTCTTCAGATGAAGCTCCCTACATCCGTCGGTCAGAAGAAAGGCAAAGCTATTGAACAACTGTTGCAAGAACTCGGAATCGGTATAAATATCTTTATTGCACGTTTAATCAGGAATTGCCACAATTGCGTTACAGAAATGGGAAATTTTCTCTGCATTCCCGTGGTATCGATTTTGTAAATCATTATTTTTTTGTTGTATAGATCTTGCGCCAATACCGACGGAAGAAATTTGCCATCATTTCAACGAGCTACGCAGTGACATGGTCTTGCTTTATGAGTTGAAACTGGCGCTCGCCAATTGCGAATTCGACTTGCAGGTAAGATGCTTTTTTAAAGTTATTTTTTTGGCATTTTTTCCTTAAGTTAATTTTGTACATTGTATCAAATTAGCCTCTTTTCTTTTTGTTTAACTTGCACAGGCAAAACGCCACCAGGTTGAAGCTATGACTGGCGAACGTCCTCCCGTTGCGCAGTGATGAGAACCAGGTATTTTTTTCTTTTTTCTTATCATTATTATTATTATTTTTTCTTGTTCAATTTTTTTTCTAAGCTTTTTTGTTTTCATTACTGACAAAAATATAATTCAGTCAAAAAATAATCTTATTTCTCAACAACAAATAAATTAAACATTTAGATAACATGTAAACAGAAGGCACTGCCAGAATGTTTTTGGGTCTTCATGTGACCCACTTAAGAAAGCCAGTACGCTGAAAATGTCAATATGAGATTTTGAAAAAATCTTACAAAAATCTGCATGTGTGACACCAAAAATAAGCTTGACAAATGTCAATTTTAAATACGGTTTAAGGACTACGTCTCATAAAGAATCTTCGACTTTCAAGAGAGAATATCCGTTTCCTTAGAATATTACTTAATAGGAACATTTTCAAAACAAAAATAAATAAATACGTAATGAAACGTATGTCTGGTATCATTAGCCAAACATATTAGTGATGATAGCCTGAATAATTTTTTGATTCATTACTAATGTTTGGAGTTCTGATTCTTGTAAACTACCAAATTAACTTTTTTGAACATTTTATTTGGAATATTTTAAGGCATGTCCCGATATATTAATTGGCATATTAAATCCTCATGTTGCCCATGCAGAATTGGCAGTGTGGCCAAGTATCAAAATTTTACGTTTTTTGGAAAAAATCTGCCTTTTGGTAATATCCAATCTTTTGGACAATCTTGCCAATAATAGAATTATTGACACTGCAAATTTTTAAGAATCAACAATTGACATTTTCATTTACGTAATAACATTTTCAAAGCCAATTTCTCTTGTAATTTTCACTTTTTTTAAAAAAATCTTAGCTTAAAATAATCTCATCTTTCAACCAACAAATAAATAAAACTTTTAGATAATAAGTGTAAATAATCGAGTAAAAAGGTGGGTAACTGCAGGCGGTGGGTCTTGTTGTGACTCAAAAAAATCTCCACCACACAGGATGGCACCTCCTGACCGGGATTATGGAAAAAAATAAATAAATTATGATGTAGTTAGCCACCGGTGTATAAATTAATTAGTTTCTAGCCAAAGATGACAAGAAAGCAGAATGTCGGCCGAATCCTTAATGTCCTTTTGTCTTAAAATAATCATATTTAGAAATGTTTTCTAAGACTGGGAATCGAACCTTGATCGGATAACCTAACAGCTAAAGTGCTAGTTTGTTAGGCCAGAGATTCTAGGTTCGGTTCATGGTCTAGGGCAATTTTTTTTCTACTCTTTATTTTTTTCTTGTTTTTCTCTTTCCAAATGAATTCTGGCATGGCGATGTTTATTCCCATTATTTCATAATTTTTTTGTGTTAAAAATGTCCAACATTTTGAAGAGTTTCCCAAAAAAGTCCTACGTTTCGGAAAATTATGATTCAGCCGACAATCTGTATAAAAAGTAGGCTGTATGCTTCATAGAACCATGTCTTTAAACATATATTACCGTAACTCAATCTCCAGAAATCTTAGATTGGGAACAAGCTTGGTTTGTGCCGAAAATATAATAAATTTTGGCTTTGTTTTTTGGGACAACACTAATTTTTGCTCAAGGAGCCACATTTTTACTAAAAAGTGAAGGAATTTTTCCCAATGTTATGATTAAACTCCCTACCAAATGACATTTGAATTGATGACTATAGGGTATGCATTAGGTGCCAGTGTAAAATGTAAATATTAAAAAGCGAGGAAATTAAATTTTTTTCTGGACATTATTTTTGAATTGGTAAAACTAATTATTAATTCTGATCTTTCTAATTCTCAGAATTTTCAAATTTTTCAACTTTTAACCTTGTGGCCTGTGAAGCATAAAACCCACTCATAAATAAAATTACATATTGCAAATATTTGGAATCACTGCGGTGGGATGGTTCGCAGCGGGCTGTGAAGCACCGACCTCGGTGATGTGGGAACCTGTGTCAGGGGCGAACTTTGCCCCCAAAAACCTGCCGGGAAAATTCTCCGTGACCCGTTTCTTCTCTTCATTTCAGGCATAATACGCAAAGGGATGTACATCTCTCGCTGGGGGTGACTGCTGGGAACGAACACTATCTGGGCGCTGATGTCTGGGACTACATTTCTCCTCATACCTCCCTCATCAAGCGGTAATTTTCTCGGCATTCGTTGCAATGAAGACAATGGAATCCTTTTCCCATTGGCAGGCATGATCATGGGACCCAGAGGTAAGGAACGGTGGCCGGAGTGGTACCTCGGGGTTCTCCGGTCACTGGCTCGCACCAGCAGCCCCGATTTAGACGGGCCGACGTCGTACACAACACCCTCCCTTAACTGTTCGTCGGACGTGAACGTGAAGTTAACACGAGAACGTATTGGCACGGGGAAAAATTGGAAGTAGACCACCTGACTGCGGAGTTTAGTCTTTTTGGATGCCCCTAAGCTGCTGTTGTGGATGGAGTTTTCGTGGTTGTTCTTAAGCAGCAGAGGCTTCTTTAGATATCCCTGCTTGCTGATGTCAACACGAGTGCTGACGGTGGACGGAATTGGGACTTTAGACTCTCCCAAAGGGCGGATTAGTGGCTGCATGACCACCAGGCGCTCACATTCCTCATTGCGCAAGTAGACCGTGGTCGGTTTGTGCTCTGACAGTGGAATTTCTCGGCGGCAGAAGGAGTACCTGAAAAAGTTGAAAAAATGATTTTGGTGATAGTGGGGGAAATAAATACCCTAGAGTTCGGAATACCAAAGAACTTAATTTTTTTCTTTTCTTATTTTTCGGTCTTGAGGAAAAAGTTATCATGTCTCCCCTTATTAACTGAATTCAAAATCGGTTCTCTACAAACTCTTAAACAATGTGCCATTGAATTGGTAGGTGGTTGATTCTCGAATTCAGGATATATCAGAACTTCTTTAGAAAAGTTAGTTTCTTTTTGCATTTTATGGCGGAAATGTGCTTGTTAAATGCAGCTTCTCGTGATATTTTTAAACTTAGGTTATTAAAAAAAGAAGAAAAATCTAGGAAAATAGATGACTTTCTCTGGCTAAATCTCACTGACTGGTCGTAGCTCATTTTCAACACCTAGTAGTTTTTAAGCCAGGAGAGGAGACCTATTTCAAATCCAAGATCGGTCATCCTGATTAAGGTTTTAATGGGTTTTCTTAGTCACCCCAATGCAAATGTAGGGAAAGTTCCACCATATACTTGGCCATGACTATATTCCCTCCCACCTTACTGTCTCCTTACTCCTCACTTTATCCCATTCCCTTCTACGGACTGAGTCTGTAGGTTGATGCCTGAAATATAGCTTTAGGTGCTGCTGGTGCCATGAATTCTATCATGGTAATTCCAGGCATTTCCTCCTGCATGCCTAGAGTATGGGGATTGGAGCCTGAAATATAGCCTTAGTTGCTGCTGGTGCCTTAAAAACAATCAGCCATTTTGGAGACTTGGGTTCCATCCTGAGTTTTGGGAGGTTTTCCAAAGTTTCTCAAGGCGAATGCCTGAACTGTACCTCGAAAAGTTAAACATGACTGCATATCCTCCCGCTTTACTGTCTTCTACAGTTGATTCCACATTGAGATGGCCAGCAGTTTAGATGTTACGAGCTCTTCCATTGGCCACTTGATTGCACGTTTCCATTTTCGAGCAATGGGAGGGTTCGTAACATCTAAACTGCTGGCCATCTCAATGTGGAATGAACTTTACCTCTTTTTTTTCTCCCCCACCTCAATTCATTGCCTTATAGTCTTAGTTGCTTAACTTTCCCTTAATCCCAACCTACCAACTTTAACAAAACCTGATCACTTACCTCCTTCCAAAGCTATCGATTACTATCAGCCGATCTACCGCCCATCGCTCCAACCCGCTTGTGATCCACCCCTTATAAGGTGTGTATTTAATCTGTGCTGAAACCAAATTTGTCATTATGGGATGCGCCACGATTACCCTGGTCAGTGGCTTTCCTGGTACCAGTTGCTCCCATTCGCTACAGAAAAATGTAGAAGAATTAATGCTGCGGTCTACAAGTTTGGAACTTCCTATTTTTAGTGAGTTTCCCTTTTTTTACCTCGTAACTTGAAATGTTTCATTCATTTGATTCCAATTAATCAGAGTAAGTTCAAGAGCTCCATATGTGGGTGCTAAACCCGACGAACTTTCAATGATTACTTTGAATTGATTGGCTGGAATTAGAATTTTTTTCCATTTTTTAACTTTTATAATTTATTATTGCTAAATCAATTGCATTTCAGCTTACCGCAGAATGGCTCTGTATCTCTGGTCAGCAGGTACAGCTTTCCCCGCCCTGCCGATTTGTCCGCGTAGTACCCCATGTTCCCACAGTTTGACCCTGTCCTGCAAGGGAAGCAATCGCCCTGGAGAAAGCTTTCGTAATCACGGCATGCAAATGCGGGGAAGGCACAGCTTGACAGCACGGAATCCGTGAAAAACTTGTAGGCTCGTCTGTGATTGCACAAGCTACGGCCATCTGCCGCCCGTGGCTGATGCCCTGCAAACGGTAAAAGATATTTTGTAATTATTTTTTTTAAATTTTCTTCCAATTGGACCTTTTTTGTTTTTTGCAAACACTTGCATTTAATTTTGACAACTCACATATCAAATCCGATATTGCACCCACAAAAATATTACTGCAGCCAGCCTGTACTTTGCCCCCATTCGGGTAGTAATCTACGTGCCCCATGGGTTCAAAGGCCCCAAGGCCTCCGTACAAAAGACTGTCACCATTGGAATGGATTACATCGACAAAATCAGCATCCGATGGATCCAGTCTTGCCTTGGCGGAGTAGCCCTCAAAGAGAGGGGCAGCCGGATCCAAACCTTCAGAGGGAAAATTATTTTAAATTAATCGATAGTCTCCCAGATCGAGATCAAGGCTGATTGTGCCCTTAAAATTTAATACTACGAAAATTTTGGATTAGTTCCTAACCTGTAATACGGCTGATATTCCGCATCTCGTTCCCTGCAAATCCAGCCACGTGTGCTCCCAAACTAAAACCAATCAGATGGAAGTTTGTGTTGTTGGTCCCCCGAAGCCTATTCAATGAGCCAATCAGGCGTGCCACTTGCTTACCCACCAGTCTGCTATTGGCTGCTGCCTGGACGTAATTGGGAAGCAGGGCACCCTCTTCCCAGTCCACACAAATGACGTTCACGTCTCCCTTGAACAAATCGAAAATGGGAAATGTTTAATTTTTTTATATTATTTTCTTCGCATTTATTTTATGGGTGAAACCCATTATGGCAATGCCTGTGTCTGTCTGTCTTCGTGATAACTCAAGAACGGATTGACTGATTCAAAAACGGTGTTCACTAACTCAGTACTCTACAGTCAGCAAGCAAATGCCAAATGATAGGGGGCAAGTGCACATCATCAGGAGAAACTCATTTATCGGTAGCAACTTTAATCATCATTGCCTAACTGCAAATTTTGACTATCGTTAGGAAGGCTATTCCATCGTCTAATAACATGCAAAAAGAAAGATCATTAGTAAGGATCCGTTTAAGCTCAGAGCCCAGTCAGTGGGTTAGAATAAACATGCCTTCTACTATGATTATTAGGAATTAAAATATTAGAAACTAAATTAGCATTAATTGGTAAATTAAATCTGTCAAGCAATCCGGAGCATAATTTCTCCCGTCGTTCCCTCAATGAACTCCACTCTAAATTGCGTAGCATCTCAGATACACCAGCAGTATATGCTGGTGATTGCCATAGACAAATCTGGCAGCCCTGCGCCGCACCATCTCCAAATCCTGAGCCAGACCAACCCTGAATGGGTTCCAAATTGGCGCACAATATTCCAAAAGCGGAAAAACCAATGTTTAATAACCCGTCTGGTTAACTTCTTGAGGACAATTTCGAAAAATCCGCCGTACAAATCAGAGGCGCTGATTTGCCTCTCTCGTTATCTTTGTTAAATAAGAGTTAGTGACCGAAATACAAAATATAACAAGAAAGCTATGTTTTGCCAGAGGAACTTATGGCTATTAAAACAATAAATTAAAACAAATATCTATTTTTTTCAAACGGTTGTCCAAGTTTGTTAGAAATTCAATTTAAGTATGATGTTTATAGTTGCTAATCTCATATGAATTTCCTCTTGATTTTGGGTGGTATACCCCCTCCTCTACCAATGGCATTTACTTGCTGACTGTAGGGTACTGAGATAAAATTGAAACCATAAGTCCTTGCAAAAACTACTTCAGTGTCATATGCTCAATTCGGAACATATGACATGATCTAGTCAAATTTGATCTTAATGCGGGGTGCCTGTG
>JAQFXX010000152.1:0-10359 GCA_034693985.1 Nemasoma varicorne
ACATTTTTTTCTTTTATATATATATTTTTTTCCAGCTTCAAGGCCAGGGGCTAGCCTCTGGAGCTAGGCTCCCAGTGTAGCATTTGCTTGTTGCCAATGCACTGTAGGGGCTTCCCCTGTTTTATTTCAGTCTTTTGTACAACGAATTCAAGAAATATTGCAGATATCAGACATTAATTGGTGAGAATTTTATTGATATTTTGATGTTTAATCATGTGTTGAACAGCATATGGCCAAGAGAACCAAGCTTAAATTCTAATTGGACATATTAATTTCATTTCTGATGTTTAATTTTGCATTGTCACTTGAACAAGCTAATTAGGCCTATTAATAAATGCAGAAGAAATGCATTAGGTATATGAATAAATGAAGAAAAGGACAGCTTATTAGAATATAGGTATTATTTAAACTTATTTTTTTGTCAGAAATTTGCAGTGATATGTATTTACTGGTTCAAGTCCCATGGCTATCCCATGTTCATGTGGTTTTGACAGAGGCAAAGCCAAGGTCAATAACAGACTGAAAGGCTTTATGGAATTCTTGCTTGGGATTTTTAGAATGTGCTGCTTAAAATATATGGGTTTTTAATTTGTTTGAACAAAAAATGACTACCCTGGTCTGTGGACTATTAAACCTTAAATAGACCACTGTTTTTTATTGTTACAAATCTTCAGCTTGAAGAGATGTTAGCTACCACTAGATTTTCTCAAACTTTCATTTATAAAATCTGATTTAAGGCCAGGAGTACATGCACGCGATTATGTGAGCTTTTGCGTGAGATTCTCGTCTTTGGAGTTTGGACCCTGTGTTAATCCTATGGCCAACTTACGAGCATCGCGTGAAGCTCACGCAAAAGCTCAAATAATAGCGTGCGTGTACTCCCGGCCTAAACCTGCACAAATTTTCAAAGGAATTTCTTTTCCACCAACCAGGTGGTCATTTAATGCTGTACAACAAAAAACCGAGGGGCAGGTTAATCGTGCTTAAATTCAATATATAAAGGCCGATTTCTTTATCCTGAGGAGAGCCAAAGTAGGGAACTGGAAGAGTATTTATACATTTTTAAATCCAATCACACAAAATGTATGTACTTCAGTTTAAAAAAATGGAGTGGGTGCTACATTAAAATCCATATTCCATTTCCATATGGGAGAATACCAAGAACTTTAATGTCAGTTGGTTTTGTAGATTTGTTATCAAGAACTATAACCAAATTAATAAGATTAAGTTTAAGTTGGCCAAGGAAAAGCTTGAATAGATTTTTATCTTCATGGAGTCCAATTGTGGAATCAACAGTGTTATTTTACTAGGCTGCATCAGGCATATGAATATAATGTACTAATGATTTCAGGAATTACTTATACACCCCTAAAAAACTTAGCCATTTAACATTTAAACTAAGACACGACCATAGAGTTTTTCAGCTATAATTCCTTCAAATCATAAGCAAATATTTAAACCTTTCATAGGGTCGATCAGCTGACAAACCTAAGGATGTCTGTGCCACCACAATCAAATGCCAGCAATTCGGAATTTCGAGCCCTAATCAATAATGTTATTCAGAGTCCTGAATTTCGCACTGGACTGGAAGCTGCCATAAGAAACTCGACAAATGCCTCACCAAGACCACCACCACCCAACACTGAATCTCTAGAATCAGAGATTTTGGAATTATTTCCATCTGTAAGAAGGAATCAGCTGCCATTTTCATCACAGGCATTACGACCAAATCAGGGACCATTATCCCAAACTCAGATTTTCTCCAGGCCCAGAAACAATCCTGCGGCAACATCTCAAAAGAAGAAGTCTAGGAAACGTCCATACAGGCCAGCTTACTCAACGTTTGCCAAAAATATCTTTCTATTATACAAGCCATCAACCACAACTGCATTTAAAGGCCAAGATCAAGCATCTGCATTCAGAAAGGGACATGGAGTTAATGCTGTAAGATTTGAAAAGGACTGGGCATTAGATGAAATTAAGAATAAAATTAGAGAGGCATTTCCAAGCAAACTGCCCCAGGAAATCGATTTCGAGATTCTCTATCCAGTGTATGGAAAGCTTGTACATATAGCCCTTTCTCCGAATGAATCTCTCAATGGGCAAGTGATGTATTCGGTAACAGGTCAGAGGCCACTTTATATCCGCCCTGCAGTTCCTTTAGCTACAAAATGTGATGAGGAACTGGAAATTATCAAAACTGATGAGGAATTTTCAGAGGAAGAATTTTTGCATCAAAATTTGCCCGAAGTATCACAGCAAGTAAACACTGAAGTAAACACTGAAGAAGTAGTAGTAGTAAATCAGGATTTGATCATAAATGCATCACGTGAGGTCCCACAACCAGTTGCTGCATCTCTGCCTTTGATTCCAGAAAGTAACATGTGTCCACCACTGTTTGCCGATATTGCAGCTGGAGATATACTCTCGGATGGTGAAGATGCTGATCTAGACATAGCTATTCAAAACAGTCTTATGGATAAATCTCCGGCAACCTTAGAGGAAATTGTGGCGAACATTCATAGAGAAATTGACCAAGAAAAATCATGTGAATTTAACATTATCCGTTCAGAGATCTTCGAGTCATGCGTAAGAGGCTTGCGTCGTAAATCATTCACACCTCTTAAAAAGATGTCAGTTCATTTTACTGATGCTGCAGACAATCCTGAAGGTGCTGTGGATAATGGAGGTCCAACACGCGAAATGTTACGACTTCTTTTGTCATACATTAAAGATTGCAGGATGTTTGAAGGCCCAGAAGACTGCAAACATTTGGCTCTTGACAACAATGCACTAGAGAACCATCATTATTTCGAAGTTGGGCGTATTATAGCTTTGTCCCTGGCTCATGGAGGCCCTGGTCCAAACTTTTTTTCTAACTCTTTATTTGTACGGCTGGTTTATGGGTCAAATTTAGTGTTCCCTACCATTGAAGATGTTGGCAATGAGGAGATAAAAAAGGAACTTAATACCATTATGGAGGCAAAAGACAAAACAGAGCTACAAACTGCTGTACTGGAAGCTGCTACAACTTTAAGTCTTTGTGGATGTTCTCTTCTAGTTAAAGATTTCAATGAAAAGGAGAAGATTGTTTCCAGTGCAGTGCTCTTTTATGTGATAAAGAGAACAAACGAAGCATTTGAGCAATTGGTTGAAGGATTCAAAACTTTGAATGTGTACAGCTACATCAAAATGCATCCAGAATTTTTTGAAAACATCATGTGCTACTCAGCCAAATCAGTGTTAACAGCAAAAACACTTCAGGATTTGTTTTTTGTGGACTCTGTAAGCCCATCTGGCAGCAACAAAGCCAGCACAGAAGGACGGATTATTGGATATTGGAGAGATTATCTCAAAGATTGTGAAGGTATCTGTTGCAGTTTTTCTTTCCCTGCATGATTTTTGAGACTGTTTAAGTCAGAAAAATGAAAATGATAACTTATTTTTGAGTCTGTTGCTGTTTTAAAAAAGTAACATTAGAAATACATCCCTATTAACAGTTCGTTTTGATTTCATATTGTTTAAGAAATATAAAGACATGGATGTCTATAAAGAATAATAAAAGTTAAGGCAGCCTGTTTAAAACTTTAAAGACATTTAATCATTCTGAAATGTCATTATTTTGCAAAGGGATTAAGAGGGTTCCTTGTAAAATTTCTAATTGGAACGAAATTCTATTAAGCTCAATTTTAAGCATTACACCGAATGTAAATTTTAGTTTGTATTTCTCAAGAAGTATAACTCAAAAAACAAAATAACTAATCATAAAATTTTTTTGGATATCATTACTCGTATGATTTTCTAGTGCCTCAGATATTTTCCATTTTTCAAATAATTGTCCTATTGCAAAACAGCTTATAAATCCTGTGAGTTTTCGTCTCATTTTTCATTTTATAAAATTTAACCAAACTTTAATACCATTGGGTTAGGGTAATATTGTAAGGATTCAGATATTTTCTGTGATAAAAAAATTAATGGGCAATTCTTAATTATACTTTTCTAAAAAATGTCTATGGAGATATTTCTACATTTTCTGGTCTGGAAAAAAATGGTACACGTTTTTATGTTCTTGACAAGGAAGCGCCTTAACTTAAATTTCACAAAATTAGAGAATCATAAATT
Source organism: Nemasoma varicorne (assembly GCA_034693985.1). Taxonomy (NCBI): domain Eukaryota; kingdom Metazoa; phylum Arthropoda; class Diplopoda; order Julida; family Nemasomatidae; genus Nemasoma; species Nemasoma varicorne. The sequence goes on from JAQFXX010000152.1 coordinate 4,123, forward strand.
AATAGGTGATCAAACATCCTTTTTCCAAGTCTTAAGGCATAAATCCCATCTGAGTTCTGAAGTCCAGAATCCTAATTCCAATGGTGTAACGTTTAAGTCAAAGTTTCTGGGGCTATCAAATTTTGTGAAAACTGAAAAATAAGTAACATTTGCATGAAATTTTTTGCAGAAAATGAATCGGAAACAACCCTTTCCAGTGTGCTTGCATTTTCAACTGGTGCGGATAGAATCCCACCACTTGGTTTTAAGCTGAGCCCCTGTCTGCAGTTCCTTCATGATGATGCCTCAAAATTTCCGAAGGCAAACACATGTGCTTTAGTGATGAAATTGCCAGTAGGACACACTACATATGATTCATTCAAAAATGCAATGGATTTTGGTATTGGAAATGCAACAGAATTTGGATTTCATTAGTTTCTAAAGGTTGGTCAAAATCAAAAAATTCCATTTTTAATAATATATTATTTAATTAATAAAGTCTACTTTTTTGTAGGTATCATCTTGTGTTACAAAGCAACCAAGAAAATTTAACAGTTTGTTGAAGATCCCCTTTAAAAATATTTACTACTTTAATGTTCATCTTTAAGCAAGTGATTTTCATAGAATGATTTATAAAGTTAAAATTTATTCTTTTTAAAGGACATTTTTTAAACTTAATTCAAGCAACGAATTTAAAAAGCGTTTTTAGGAAATCCACGTTGCATGATAGGAAAACGCATTCATTCAAATTTAAGTTTTGTCCAGCCAAGTGTCATGTATCTAGGTGATATAACATTTTTGGTCAGGTAAACAACGAGGGTTTGCCTCCATAATTTCAATAAAACATGATAAATACTGAGAAGTGAAAAGCCATGAGGGTTAATTAGCATAAGCTGATGAACAGAGTCACACTGCGAAGAATTTATTATGTTTTATTGAAATTCTAGAGGCAAACCCCCCTTTCCTTTATTTGTCATTCCAATGCAATAAACCAAAAATTTTCTTTAAAAGTGCTGTGGAATAAATTCCGAGCATTATTATGCCATTCATTTCGAATAATCTGTAGTCCATTTTTAAAATTTGCATTGTATATTTCTCATGTAAGCCACATTAATAATATAGAAAACTAAGTGCAAATTTTTAAAAAATGCAGAATAAAAATATTTAAGAAAAAGGGTTATTTTTATCCCTAACTTGAGCCTACTTGTTCATTCTTTTTATGCCGGTAAACATCTAAAATAGGAAGTTTTTCAAGCAGATTTTGTAGAAAATTACAGCATGAAATGTGCTGCCGGGAACTACAATTGTATATTTTATAACTCAAGCATTTCTTACAAAGTGGCGTACTGTTAGGTACAGAATTACTCCATCATGGCCATCATCAAAAAAAGGATCAGGAAAGTGAAGTCGTAACTGATGAAGCTGTGCATCTGACAGTGACAAATTTATATGGGGAACAACGACATGATTTTGGGTCTGAATTTCTGGAATAGGGCCATCATAGTCAATTCCATACTGTGTAGGATCATCGGCATATGAGTTGTCTTCGATATTCACCAAATAATTTTGGTTGATCATGCCTACATTCCACAATTCCAATGGTGTCGCTCCTCCAACTGTGCTTAGCCTATGATGATTCCATTGGCCAACAAATTCATCAAGAGTTTTTCTTATTCGTGGCAAAAACACATATGCCAGGGCAAACAGGTCCCCTTCATCATTTTCATCTAAGATTTGACTTTCCTCCATTGAAATGAAAAGCTGCTTATACCGTTTGGTAACAACCCGGTTAACCTCTGCCCATAATCTCTCTATGCGCTGATTGTGAACGGACCGGCCTGTTATGAAGCTTCCTCGGTTTAGTCCTCTTCTTTGCAACATATACCTAGCTACGTGAATGTTCTCTGTTCCATGATCTCCACGCACTCGCTTAGGCAATCCAAACTTTGAAACTCCCTGTTGAAAGGCCTGCATTACACTGGCTGCCGTGTTGTTTTGAAGGCAATGCAGGTAAATAATCATGCGGCTGTATCCATCCACACAACCATGATAAACAAACCTAAAACCAATAAGTTTGTGGTTGCTATCAATGTGCCTAAATTGTAGAAAATTAAGTTTATTAAGAAACTTGCATGTATAACTTTCAGGGGCGCAACCAGGGGGGGTGAACCTGGGGACCGGTTTCCCCCTGAGAATCAGGCGTCACCTAGCCCGAACCCTTCCCTAACAAGCGCTTTTTCCAAATTGCATAAATACGTATAAATACAGTATGTGTCTGTTAATAGAAACATTTTTTCCAAAGATTTAATCCAAATCTTAGATTTTTTATAAAATTTTAGGGGTCCACAATTTTAGATAAATTGATGTCAATAACATAAAAAATGTGCACAATTTTTTGCAGACCAGAAATTGTGAAAATTTTTCATAGACATTTTTCAGAAAAAGTAAAATTAAAAATGATCATTGATTTTCTTGTCACAGAATACCACCCCGACCCAATGGCATTAAAGTTTGGTTAAATTTTATAAAATGTAAATTAAGTTGCAATTGAGTTAAGCATTTCCCACATGGGAGTTGTCACCTAATACGTTTGTGGGTATAAAATTTGAAGTCTATGGGATTTAGCATGGGGACGAAAACTCGCGGTATTTATAAGCAGTTTTAAAAATAATAGGACAATTTTCAAAAAATTAAAAATATCTAAGGCACTAAAATTTTTTTGTTCTTTCTGTCTGTAGGATGTGTTGCAATAACTGGAGAACAAATTGAGATACTTTTTGGGACTTTGTATATACATTTGTGGGACTGACATTCATGTTACATTGGAATATGGGGGTGACTGGTCAGCAGTCTTCGGATCAAGGTCAAAGTTCATGGGGTACCCTTTTTTGTAAATAATTTATAACAAATACAGTTTTGGACCTAGCTTCTTGGAACTTTTAAATATAAAAGTATAGGGTTGACATACACGTTCAGGTCAGATTTGGGGGTGATTGGTCACCAGCTTATAGGTCAAAAGGTCAAGTTATTTATTCGCAGCTGTGGGGCACGGATTAATTATTTAATAACTACTCATAACGAATAATTGAAAAAATAAAAATATTTTTCCAAACATTATTGGCTATAGGTCCCTTCTCTCAAAAAAATGCTGGTTGCGACCCTGACTTTTGTAATTATTGGCCACTAAAACAAGTTTGTATACCAGAGATAATTTGGCCCTTGGACTTTATAGACCCTGCGATGAATTGTGGAACGACGCCTTAAAGCTCTTCCAACTGGATCTATTATATCAAGTCTTTCTCGTACTCTCCAGCGTGGAATGCGGATATTTCTTGCTTGCAAGCCACCAATAACATAAGTTTCACCGCTATTTGGGGTTTCATTCAAAATTTCACGAATAACTTGTTCAAGCTCATAATCTGAGATAGTGATAAAGGGTTCCTGAAATGACAATCTGTGCCGGTGCCTGAAGAGAGTCCTCCGCGATATATTTAAACATGACGAGATCCTTCTCCAATTCATACCTGCTTGTCTAAGAAATGTTAGCTGCTCACTCTGAATGTCGAACATAGGTCGACCACGGGAACCACTCATGATAGTAGTTACGGAGTATCTATTAGTTGTGTCATTTTCTTCCAATATCTTATCAAAGTCATGATACAGTTGTTGGACAAAACAGCAAATGTCAAATAACAGATTGTCTAGATTTCCTACAGGAGCGATGGAAACCATGGACAAAATTGTAGATAATGTCCTGCAATGTTCTTCAAGTTTGTGGTGGCATGCACTAATAATATTAACATCATTATTAGTTATGTGCCTTTTCGCTTCTTCATAATCACGCAGAAGTTCGTTCAAATAAGACGTTATATCTCGGTTTGGATCCATGTTTTCTTGAAAAAATTTACCTATGACCGTAAAATAAATGGAAGAATGGGATCATATTCCTAGCATTTATCAATCACTGAGATTGATTTAAGATCAAAATTTTTTTGAACATTCAAATTCAAAACAAAAATGGTACATTCAATTTTTAGCCCAATATAAATTAATGCCCCACTTCCAAATGTATTGTTAAAGGATTTGTATTTTGTATTGTGCCATTGTTAACCGAATATGTATTTCGGGCATCTACAGTCAATTCGATTTGGAGAAATCCTGAACATTTCGAAGAAATTATAAAAAAATTTTGATGGTTAGCAAGGGATTTATTCTAAAACTTGACAATGCATTTCATTATGTTAATGATAACTGGAATATAAGCATATGACATCTTCCATCAAGGAATTCTAATCATGGGGCAGACTGTAAAAAGTATCCATCATTGCCTTTAACATTCACTGTCATGGAACAACTTTAGAAAAACAATGAAAACCATAGTCAGAAAAATAAAACTATTTTATTTGTTGGTTTGTATTGCTGTCAAAAATTATGAAATAGAAAGGTTGATGAGTAATTAAGTGAAGAGATAAAATTGAACACAATAAACGACCAAATTTTTCAATGGGACCAGTACAGTGAAAGGGTTGAAGTGAGGAGTGAAAGCTTATAACTAGTAACATGGGATAACCTTGGGACTTGAACCAGTGGACATATCCCACTGCGCAAATTTCTGGCATGTAAAAAGATTCAGTTCCAATTATACACCCATATCTTAACAAGTTGTTCTCTATTCATGAACCTATTTTCTGTATTTATTAATATGCCTACAGTCTATTCCACATTGAGATGGCCAGCATGCAAATTGTCACATGTTCAAATTCCATTTTCTGATTAGTCTAAAGAAATGCACGTGCACTTCTTTGGAATCTGATTGGCTGCAGTTTGAATTTTTTGTTCCATTTTCTTTCACATGCTGGCTTTCTCAATATGGAATGAACTGTAATTACATTGATTAAGTGACAATGCAAAGTCAAATATTCCAAATGAAACTAATATTTTTAATTAGAATTTAAGCTTTGTTTTCTTGGCCATGTGCTGTTCAACACATACTGAAATATAAAAACATCAACAAAATTCTCACCAATTAATGTCAAATATCTGCAATACTTCTGAATTCGTTGTACAAAAGACTGAAATGAAACTAGGGAAGCCCCTACAGTGCATTGGCAACAAGCAAATGCTAGACTGGGACCCTAGCTCCAGAGGCTAGCCTCTGGCCTTGAAGCTGGAAAAAAATATATATATAAAAGAAAAAAATGTATAAGAGTTAAGCAAAAAAGTATAAGAGTGAAACCAAAAAAGGGTGCGCAAGAAAAAAAATATGTTTGTAAGAAGAAATATATATGTATATGCATAAGAATAAAAAATATATGTATAAGAAAATATATATATATATAAGAAATATATATATATATAGAAAATACCTAGAAAAGACCTAAATATAAATAAATATTTATAATACTAATCTTGGCTATAAAATAGTTTAATATAACCATATTTAGTTTAAACCAGAGGGATATAACATAAATATTAAATAAAAATATTTTTCCCCCTCCCTTTACTTTAATGAATTCTAACCAAAGACTTAAATAAATATTTTTATCCTCAATTTGACTTACAAAATATTTCAATATAAAATAATTATATTAAATAAAGTTTAAATATATATATATATATAACCCAGGTACAAAGGAGTACACGTTTATAATAAGGAAAATTTATTATAAAGTGCATATTAGGATAAAATATTTATATCCCTTACGTTTTACACAGGTTAATAAATTAGTAGAAAAATATATTATTTTTATTATTTATTTTATTAGTATTACTCTCATTATAATATTAATTTATTAAAATATCCGGTTAAAAATAATATAGTATAGATAATTATTTATTGAAGTTACTCCTGATTGGAAGTAAAGCCTCGGTATAGTGCAGAGCAGGGGTAAAAGATAATTATACCTAGTTATCTATTATAAATATTTCTATAATATCTAACATTTAAAGGCTTAATAGAATTAACCATGAAAATACAGCCTGGAGGGTGCGCGTAGGTTTATTTTATAAAAGATAAGGTAGTAAATACCAATAAGGAAAACAATTAGTTTATTTTATATATTATACTAATCTGGTTGGCACAAGGGGTATAACTATATGAATAGATATTTGGTTAATAATATATTACAGCCAGGGGAACCTAATGTAAAAATAAATATGGTAAGGGTATAGTGGGAGGTATAGGGGCAACAATAAATTTAAGGAAGGCCCTTGTTTTTACCCAACAAGGGCCTTACTCTTATACCTGTTTTACCCATC